>JACERP010000203.1:0-183166 GCA_014080715.1 Scenedesmus sp. NREL 46B-D3 | reverse complement strand
CAGCTGCCAAAAAACAAGTCTTCACCACTCACCATCATGACCTGAACTACTTTCTCTGCAGCGATGTGAAGGTATTCTGCTGGTTGCTGTAGTACTTCCGGTCTGTGGACTGCTGCTTGACATGCATGTTGTTTGCTCGTCAGCAGATGGGGCCTGTTGCCTTGGCAGGCCTTGCTGATGATGAGAGCAACAGGCAGAGCAGGGCATGCTTTGCCAGTCCCATGGCTGCCTCAGGGCCCAGCTGTGATGTTGAGCGCAGCTGCCGTCCCTGGAATAATAAGCTGCAGCAGCCCTTGTTAAAGGCTGGCCATGCTGTACAGCACATGTGCCACTGCACACGTGTATGTGCTGCAGTCGATGCATCAAGTTGCATCACGCCTTCAGCTCTTGGGCGCAATGCTTGCTGGGCTGCTCATCTGCACGACTCAGGCGCTGGACTGCACAGCTGCAGCGCGTGCTGCTACACGGCAGCACCCTTGATGGTCAAGTCTGCTACAATTGTGCGACCCAATTGTGATGTGCACCATTGTGCAACCCCAGATCTATTTTTGCTGGTGCCTGCCATTGAGCTGTTGGGTGCAGCTCCTTTGGTCTCCTGAGCTGCGAGCGGCATTCAGGCTACGCACCTGTGCTGGTGCCGCAGGACTCACCAGTGTCCTAGGGGCCCTCTGCTTTGGAATGCCTGCATGGTTCAAAAAGCCCATGCGATGCAGCCTGCATTGTTTGTAAGGTGTGTGTGGTCACAACTGCGTGTCTCACTTCTGGGCCGCCAAAGCATTGCATGTTGTCCCAGTGTTAATCACCGAATCATTACATTACTGGCCTGTATTCGAGTATAGGCATGGCGGTTGACTGTCTTTACTGACAACCTTGCACTGAGTGTACCTGCACACGTGCATGCAGATTTGGAAAGGTAGCTATGCCGCCCTGTGCAAGGCGCGTTGGGCGTCCGGCTTGGCTGCCCTTCATCTGTATGGGTGCCAGGACATGCTGCTGCTGATGGCCTCCCAACTTCTAGGCGTGAAATCAGCGCGATCATCATTATACTGTTACAGTTGTGCTTGGTGGCTGTTGCATAGCTTGAACCGCATGTCTGCATGCATTTGCATGAGGCTAGCATTTGCATGAGGCTAGCAGGTTGGCTTGTGATGGCTGGGTTCTCAATAATAAATCACCAACAACAAGAGCTGCAGTGCCTTCACCTGCTCGGTTGGTTGCCTGCTCCAAGCCAGGCTTGCTGTCTGCATGCGGTGCATGTATGCAGCCTGCCAGGCAAGGGGTTTCTGTCCTTTCAGACTACACATGCAGAACTGATTGATACATGCAACCAACCGTTCAAGGCTTGTGAGCGGTATGGTGGCTGGTTTGGCTAGTGCCTATAGTCGGGTGCGGACTGTGTATCACCCTGAGGCAGACTCAGAATCCTTCTTGTCCTCTTTTCAATTGCTCAAGCAATTGATGCAGTGGATGAATTCTTGTCTGCTGATTCTTCTGTTATCTTCTGATGACGATGACAATGTCTAGGAGGTCCCCCCGCCCCCGCCTTATGTGCCTCTCGTTGGCTCCTGTATGGGGTTCTTAATCCTTGATGGGTGGAGTATGTGATCGTATTGTGTCGTTTGGCAGCAGGTGTTGTCCAGGGTATTGTATGTGTTGCTGCTTGTGCATGCTCTGCCTCCATTCCCCCATTTGATTCTGCTGAGACATTGTTGGACTCCATGAGCCAATCTGTGGCTCCTTATGGGGTGGGGCGGTGGCCCTACTTTGATTATTGGTACTTGGTAATTGGTGAAGCAAAGTAAACCAAGTATCAGAGGATAGCCTATCCTAAGGTACTGAGTACACACTGTACGTAAACACCCTTTGAAAGAGACTATCAGCTGTACAGCAGCAGGATGACTGCAAGGCTGGGCTATCGGTGTAGCCCGTGCGCAAGCTGCCGTGCAGCAGGTTGCTGATCAGCACCAGATCTTCAACATCGCTGCTTACAATTGAGGGGTTACACGCTGCTTATCCGAACCATGGATTGATGTGCTGGAGCTGCTTCAGTCAACTGCCGGCAGCAGTGCAGAAACGGTTGCACGCGGCAGGATTTGAACTTGCGTTCGATCTGCGCCACGATGCAGACGCAAGTTCGAACCGCGTTACTTCGCAGTTACCATCCGATGCGCTGTCAGCATGCAGTATGCAGCAGCAGATCATCACAGAGGCCCCTGTCTAGCGCAAACAACTTGATGTGGCCTGCCGCAGGCGGCCTAGCCAATATGACCAGCCACGTGGTCACTGGCCACACTGGTTCACCAACTGGACACAAGAAACCATCAACTGCACAGTATGTGACAAACAAAATGCCACTGTACATGCCTGTCCCTGGTACAGGACAAGCTGGTGTCAGAAGGCTGTGCAGCTGTACTGCAGGGAGAGACGACACGTCGAGCTTACTCTCCTCAACTCTCTACTTCACTGTTGCTGGGTGGCCCTGGGCGGTTACCGAATTACCAAATTACCAAAGTAGGGCCACTGGCCCACCCGCAAAGGAGCCAAACAAGGCTCATGGGGTCCACAAAACTCAAAAGAAGACCATCAACCGAAAGAAGCCGCACCCTCAACAAGCTCAGAGAGCTCAGAACTCAGAAAGGAGCCAAACAAGGCTCATGGGGTCCAAAATGTCTCTCCACAACCACAGGGGGGAAAGGGAGGCAGAGCATGCACACACAAGCAGCCAACATACAGTATAGCCTAGCGGTAAATCCATGCCTCTCCTCACATGACAGTTATCAACGCAGCTATTTGTGGCGCATCAACAATACATCCAATGTGAGTCACTGCCAGCACGCTAGGGTTAGCTTATGGCTCAGCCCTGCCAGGGCTAATGTGGATTAGCTCGCTTAACCCAGGCTAAGTGCACTTAGCTCAGACTAAGCCTGGGTTAGCCAGGGTTAGCCTGTGCCTGTAGCCATAGTATACTCAGTCGGCGGCACGAGCGATTGGTGTTCCCGTTGTGTAACATGCAAACTGTGGTGGGTGCAAGGCTTCGACAGCTGTCATATTGTGGCGTCTTGGTTGGTAACGTTAGGTTGTGATTACATATGTTTGTTTGCATGATCTGCCACCCATGTCACCTCAATGTTTGTGAGTGGATTGGACACCATGAGCTTAGGCATAGCTCCTCACGGGGTGGGCATGTGGCCATGATTGCAAGGGGACTGCATGGTGTGCATGCCAGTGGCGTGATCTCTGTGCACCGGGCGGTCTGGCTCATGACCAGGCGGGCACAGGGGCCTGCACTCACCCCATGAGCAGCGCCACCTTTGACCGTAACGTGAGATTAAGCGACCTGCCCACATGCATTTCTTGACATGCAATTGTAAGTCATGGTTACATTTCTTGCCCCGCACTATGCCTGGGGCACAGGCACAACAATAACCCTGCTTCTGCGTGCAGCAGAAACCGTGTCTGGCTTTCTACTGCAGCTGCGCCAGCAAGATAGGTGCAAATGATGGCCCCCTGCCCAGTTCTGCTGGCCCAGAGTCCAGCAGGGCGAGTGAGCGGTGGCGTGTGGTGTGCCACACCCGCCTGCACAGGCAAGCTGCTGCCTGCCTGCCAGGCAGTCCGGCGGAGTCTTGGCAGGTCTATCTGTAACAAGCCAGCCGCAGCAACATTTTGACTCATAGGCAACTACGGCAGCAGCCAGCAACAGTACAGCAGCCAACGCAGATCACACAAGCTGCTGATGTGGCGATGCTTCATGGCTGTGGCGTCAGCCGTGACCATGCCCAGCAGCATTGATGCAGCAGCAGAAGGCGCTGCCACCCAAAAGGCGGTCACCTTGTGCTGCTGAGCCGGCTGTGAACGCTCACGGCTGCACAGCTTGATGATCGCTGGCAACGCAATGGTTATGTCAAACTATCAGCGTGCTGGCCACCTACTGCACAGCAGTGACCCCAAATGCAAACCCAATTCCATGCCATCTATCTAGCAAGGTGCAAGCTAATAACCCACCACGACACCCATCAACTACCAGCAATCTGCGCATACATTCCTCCCACGCAGCAATGCCACTGCGCTCGCACACCACAATGACACTGTGGCATGTCTGTGTGCCACAGCTAGCTGTGTGGCAAGGATGCAGCATGATGAAGAAGAGTGCTGGGAAGCTTGTGCCTTTATAACAATTCCCAAAGCATTTGTGTGCTGCTTCACGCAACAAAAGCAGTCCGAGGCTCACAGCAAGCTACACACAAATAATCATTCAGCAACCGCAGCGTATGGTGTGAGTGTTGCAGGCATAAGTGTTTGCCTTCTGCTATGGTAACACAGCTTTTGGAAGAGGCCTCTTGCGCTTGATGCAGACAGAGCAGCTGGTGACTGCCACTGCCTCACGCATGCCCAGCATAACTACAAATCAGGCCAGATGATCCTGCAATAGCGCTACATAACTGCTCTTCATCAGTATCACTATAAATGCAACCGCCACATGAGTGATTGGAGGAGGCCTGGCAACATCAGGTGCAGGAGGGACACCCTGCAAGGCTTGCAAGCAAGCAAACTCTGGTTGCTCCCAAACCCATACCAAGCAATACGAATAAAAGAGAACATGCACTCAGGCTGGCGCTGGCCGCAAGTAAGGGCGGCACCGAGCTCGCACCAACCCTGGCAGGCAGTCGAGCGCGGCGCACACTGCGCGCGGTGCCAGACACACCAGGATCAGCTGCTGCCACCAGGCACTGGCCTCCAGGCACTGGAATGGTGGTGCAATGTGGTGAGCACTTCATTGCCTGGTTCACCAAACCAGCTGAATGCGAGCCAGCAGCCCGCCTGGGCGCCCAGAGGGCCGGCCGGGTCAGGCTGGGGGCCTGGCGGCGTGTGCCACCCCGGCTGGCCTCCCCCAGGAAGCCAGCGGCAGCGCTGGTGGAAGAGCATGCGTGCAATGGTACGCAATAGTGACACAACAACGATGCAGTAACACAATTCTTTGCCAGTGATGTATTGATGCAGCCACATCCCTACGAGACTGTGTTGTAGCCTCAGCAACCAGCCAAATCCGCAGCCAATTGTACCCAGCTCACCCAGCCCACCCCAGCAGTGGGCTGTAGCAGCGCACACAGCAACATGAAAAGTGGCAGTGGCAGCACAGAGAGCCAGCTGGTGATCCGGGGCCTGCAGCAGGCCTGTCTGAGCAGCCCCCAGGAAGATACTGGATGGATACTTATTTGAAGCCATAGTATGTGACAGCCAGCAAGCTCGGATGCACCAGCCTGGCGAGCATCAATAATAGAGCATTTGGGAAAGGGCGCTGTCCACATGCAGCCTCGGCGGGGAGCCGCGCACAACAGCTCCAACTCTGCTGCTGCTTTCCTACGCCAAGCTACCCCCTAGAAAACCCTGGAGGCAGGCACACCAGGGGCATGTGCCTCCTGGCGTGCACGGCGCCTTCCTTCCCCTGGAGGTGTGATCAGCGCTGTACCCCACATAGCATCCCTGTGGGTGCACCCCTTGGAAGTCGCTGCCGGCCGATCCACCCATTTTCCAGGCACATGCAGTTGTCATGCGGCAAGTGCCGCAACGGTAGGAATGCTTATTGGGCGCAAGCAGCAAAGGCCGCCTGCGCTGACAACCTGGGCCAGCCTGGCAAGTTGGCAGCAGGCAATGCAATCTCTTCTGGCCCAGGGGACCATCAGCAGCACATAAGCAGCAGTCTCACATTCCTCAATGCACAGAGGTGGGGCTGCTGCCCATGACGCACGCGTGCCCAAGTCATGCACGTGACAAGCAAGGTATGAGCCATCCATAACAAGAAGTGTGTGCATACTGAAACTGCATAAGAATGAAGAGAATACCAGCTGAAGTGGTGACTGCACACGCGTGTAACTCATCTCTCTTCAACTAACAGGCTCAATCGCATTCAACAGGCAGCGCCAGCACACGCGTCCCGTCAGCGCTGCCATGCGCAGCATCCTGAGCCATCAGCACACCAGCCATACTACTTGGTGTGCAAGTCCAGCAGCAATTGTGCACTTCCACCAGACAACCCAGCAACGTGGGCTCAGAATCCATGCTGCGCGTCATTGAGCGACCCATGCCAGACCGGCCATGCATCCACCCAAGGCCGGCACAATAATAAGTTATTGGCTGCCAACCATGGTCCTTAAGTTGAAGAGCTGCTGAGCGCCTGCTGCCACCGTACGGCAGGGTGCCAGCTGGCACAAGGCTGGTTGGTCAGCTCGCTTTCATTGCCGCAGCATGCCAGGCACGCCTGCTGCCTGGACATCCAGAGTGACACGGGCTGCGGAGAGCCCGCCGCAAGGTAGACAAGACGCCGACCGCATCGCTGAACCGCACGACAGCAAACCCAGGACAATTCATCCCAGAACAATTCATCCCAGAACAACAGCAAACAACCCAAACTCCGCTTGAAGCAGTGTTGCACCACTGCCTTTCATCAAGCATGCAGCTGGTGCAGCCCAGCCAACAGCAGGACAAGGGCGCTCCACCTCGGCGCCGGTCAAGTCACGCAGCTGCGCATAAGTTGCCCGCAGGTTCCCACCAGGGTTTCGTGCCAATCCCATTCGTCCACACAAGCGCCGCATCACCACAGACACCTGCCGCTGCACACACCACAACAAGCTGTGCGCTAGATGCAATGCACCCCACCCTGTGAACTGAAGCAGCTGTACAATTTCATCATCAGCCGATGCTGCTTCAAACCCAAGACAGAAAGGCACCGCATAAAGCATGCAACAAAGCGCAGGCACACATACAAATGAAGCCCCAGGAGGTGCTGGCGTGTAGGCGCTGTGGTGTCACACTTGGACCGCATGACAGCACAGCACTCATGTAAATGTGTGCTGAACGGCCACCCTGACCTTTGTTATTAAAGCAGCAACGCGGCGCATGCTGGTCCCTGATGTACATTACGCACCATAGCATTGTACTGTCGTCAACACTCAGCAGCATGAGCCAGAGGCTTCAAAAGCAAGCCGACCAATGGCGGGCTTCTCAAGACACAGGTGAATACGTTCACTGCCTCTTCTTCAGTTGGGCCAGCTTGCGTGTTTGATCCAGCAACTCCTGTGCCAGCAGCAGGCAGCGGACAGCAGCAGCAGCACATGCAGTGTGAGAAGGTAACACCAGTGGTGTGGAGCTGTCCTTGCGTGCAGTGCATGTTGGCGTGGCAAGCAGTCTTCCTGGCAGCAGCATGCACACGACACAGCTGCCGCAACAAACAGTGAAGGACGAGCTACCATACTGACCACGCAGCTACAAGGCCGGTGCCAGCGTCCCATACCACCACTTGCATGCAATTGATCAGCCAATGCCCCACCAAATCACGCCAGCATCGTTGCCATGCACCCAAGCCCCGCCCTCACCTGCAGCCTGGCCACGATCTCCTCCAGGCTGGGCCGCTGGCTGGTGTGCCTGCTCCAGCACGCCTCGGCCAGCGCGGTGTAGCCGGGCGGCGTGCTGTCGGGCAGGCGCGGCCGCAGCCCGTCAAACACGGCGCGCATCAGCTCCGGGCCTGGGGCCAGCCCAGAGTACGGCTGCTGCCCCGTGTACAGCTCGTACATGAGCATGCCAAAGCTGTACGCATCGGCAGCGGGTGTGATGAGGCTGCCCTCCTGCAGGCGCTCGGGGGCCAGGTGGGTGAGCGTGCCGCTGGTGCTCCTGTTGACCAGGCTGCCGCCCTTGCCCAGCAGCTTGACCAGCCCCAGGTCGCCCAGCTTAGCGACGGGGAAGCCGCCCAGGCGGCCCGAGGTGGTCTGCAGCAGCACGTTGCTGGCCTTCACGTCGAGGTGCACCAGGCCCAGGCTGTGCATGTAGCGCAGCGCAGCAGCGACGTCCAGCAGCACCGTGTACAGCAGGCCCATGCTCACACGCAGCACCCCGTCAGGCCCCCGCCTGTGCAGCAGCCCCTCAAAGCACACAGCATCAGACAGGTTGCCCCTGTCACAGCGCTCCATGACCAGGATGTTGAACGAGTCCACAGCACTGTCAGACAGGTCGGACTCGGACGCAGGTCGGAAGCGGATGCCCAGCGGGCCCTGCTGCTGCCTGAGTGAAGTGCTGCTGCTGATGCTGCTGAGGTCGAGCGCTGCTGGGAGCCGCTCCTGCACCATGTCTGTCAGGCATGCGTAGCAGGTGACGATGTTTGGGTGCCTCAGCGTAGACAGCGCAGCCATCTCCATGGCAGACTTGGCAGGGATGCCCAGCTTGTCATCAGGAGACAGGCGCATCACCTGCAGTGTAGTGTGACAGCAGAGTGGCAGGCAGACCAGTGAGAAGCGCGTCAGCAGGCAAGGGGTTTGCCGGTACCTCTCAAGGAACACATCAAAGTGCAGCTTTGCTCAAGCGTCTGGTGCAGCATGGCACACATGCTGCAGCAAACAGCCAGGCCCTGCTGCAAGAGCGCATTGGCGGCAGCCGGGACGTTGCAGACGACGCCTGCATGCACGCCCCCGCCCCCAACTTGTCAGCTGTACAAACCAACTTGTCAGCTGCGCCACACATTGCAGCGCTGGCTGGCCCACCTTGACGGCTGTGCGTGCGCCCATCCAGGAGCCTGCGTAGACCGTCCCAAAGCCCCCCTCCCCCAGCACGCTGTGCAGCTGCAGCTCGCTCAGGTAGCTGCTGGCACACGCCTGCTGCTTGTCCTGCATCTGCCACTGCTTCTGCAGCACACCCTGCGCGGAGGGCGGATGGCAGCAGCCCACATGGTGAAACGAGCGCTGAGGATAGGCACCAGCATGGATGCAGCACACCAGCTGGCCAGCGGCATGTTACGGCAGATGTAAGGTCCACCAACCTGCTACACACTGCAGCAGCAGCGGTGACACAGGCATTGCGACCTGCACAAAGCAGTTGTCGTGCAAATGTTCACAGCAGCGCGTTTGTCGGCTCTCACCGCGCCGGACGCCACACTCAATCTCAGTGCTGCGCTCAAACAGATCCTAGCAGCTTGCGCAAAACAACAATCAATCCGCAGCAGTCAGCGCCTGCCATGGTGCGGTGCAGCCAGCCTCTCCTGCAGCAGGCCACTCACCAGTTCAGCGTTGCGGCTGGCGCAGCTGGCCACTGACGCGCACGAGCCTGTGCCGCTGACGCTGCTGCTGTATGATGAGCTGGACAGGCACGAGCAGCTGCGGATGAGGTGCGACTTGCAGGCCTGGCAGCATAAAGGCCGACGCAGTAGCACAGGCAACAGAGCAGCAGACGCAGCACATGTTAGCATCAGGAGTGACAGATGCAGGTGCAACATAGGTATTGCCTGCTTGCTGTGCTACTGGCACTGCGCATTAAGACGAGTTTTAGCCACACTGAGTGCAGCAGCAGCCCCTGTTGCCTGTATCTCTTAGCAAAGCCAACACCGATGACGGCTCACCTGCACCTCCTCAAGCCCAACCTCCATGTCTGCTATTTCCTGCTGCAGCAGCTGCTGCAGCACCGCCACTCGCTCACGCAGCCGGCCACCATCCAGCAGCCCGCCGGCCTCGCCATGCACAAGGTAGAGGCCACCCAGTGCCCTGCCACTGCCTGAAAACAGCGGCAGCACCAGCACGCTGCCCAGCGGCTCGCTGGCATCTGCCAGCAGCACGTCCAGCGGCACGGCATCCCTGTCGGCCTGCATGGCGGCCCGCACGTCCAGCATGGAGCAGGGCTGCCTGCTGTGCACGGCCTGCAGCAGCAGCGTGCCGGCAGCTGCCAGGCGCGCCATGTGCACCTGCGGCAAACCCAACTCAGGGCTGCTGCTGCTGCTGCTGTTGGCGCGAAACAGCTGGCTGGTTGCTGCTGGCTCGCCGGTCAGTGCCAGCGCGTCGCTGCCATGCTGCTGCGCGGTGCTATTGCTGGGGGGCTCGACGCTGGGCTGCAGCAGCAGCAGCTCCTCCCCTGCCTCGCCCAGCAGCCCCAGCCTCACGCCCAGGTGCCTGCTGGTGACGCTGCCCAGCAGCTGCCCCGCGCCCTGCAGGAAGCCCGCCGCAAAGCCTGTGAAGCCGTCCATGCTGGCCACGTCTGCCAGCCCTGCAGCCAGCCCGGACAGGCCCGCCAGCCAGGGGCTGGCCAGGCAGGGCACCAGGCCAGTGGCAGCCATGGACAGCAGCGGGCCCCAGGAGCCCTCCATGAACGCGCCAGCGCTGCGCGAGGCCAGGCACAGCACGCCGACCACGCCCTGCCCGGGCACCGTCACCTGGACGGCAAGGAAGGTGCGCAGGCCCGCCACCTCGTGCAGCGCAGCCCAGTCCTGGGCGGGGGTGCAGCGGGGCAGGGGCAGGGGCGGGGGCAGGGGCGGGGGCAGCGAGGGCAGGGGCAGGGGCGCATGCATGTTGCACTACATGAACGTGTCTTTGCACTAAGCTGCTGCTGAGGAGGCCAGCAGTGTTCAAGCCTGGTGGGCAGCTGTAGTGACACCTTGAATGACTTGTTTGCACGTGTACCATTGTGCTGCTGAGCATAACAGCACCAGCCGCCGACAGCGGCAGTTACTGTGCTCCAAGTAAACGCAGCAGCAGCAGCAGAGCAGCAGCAGCAGCGGCGGCTCACCTGGGGCAGCTCCCCAGCATCCTCAGGCCCCGCTACTGTCCTGTACAGGAATTGCTCGCCACTCAACGCACACAGATAGGGAGCCCAGTTGCTGCCAGACATCACCAGCTGCTGCTGAAGGAGCCGCGCGCCACAGCCGGCTGCGCCAGCCAGCAGGCAGACACTTGGTACACCGGCAGTGTAGGTGCACAAGCTGCGCGTGAGGGCAGCGGCCGTGGCGGTTTAATTGGTAAGTGCGTACACGTGTTGTGTTCGTGTGCGTGCAAGGGTTGTGTTTGGCTGCTGCTGCGTGTTCATGTAGTACCCTGGGGCCTGCCAATCCGCTGGCAGCCGTTCGCTACCAATGGCAGGAGGAGTAGAATGGCTGTATTGCTGCTGCTGCTGCTGTTGCTGCGTGGCTGGCGCACCTGATTGTGTCTACATTGTCCAAGTGTGTGAGCAGCACTTCAGCTGCACGGTTACATGATGAAGTGACACCATCGCGAGGTACCAGAGAAAGGGCTGCCAGCACTTGGGTCACCTACAGCGAGGGAGTGAACAGCACTTGATCGGCTGCAAGAAACCGAGATGCCCAACAGCAGCTGAGGTGTCAGCGTCCATACCTGCTGCAAGAGCAACGTGTCCTGCAGGGCCAACTTGTTGCTCATGCTCTCATTGTTGCCTATTGCATAACTTGTCGACTCTTCGTGCTGCTTCTGCGGCGCTGACAATGTGCACACGCCCAAGAAGATCCCGGGTGAGTCGAAGACCATCAGGCGCCAGAAACAGCATTGGTACTCTAGTAGAACGTTTTCAGCGGTCGCGTTCGTTGACAGCGGGTGCTGATTACATTGCGCGTCTATTTACTAATGAAGGTCCAGGCGAGCTGCATTGGTCATGCCGACAAACAAGTACACACTATCGCTGTTGAATACCACATTTGGGCGTAACTGCACATCATCAGCATGCGAAGCGCCGGCGTGCGATGTTAACTGACAGGCTTGCAAAAACTGGCACCAACTCCTGCATGCGTGCAGCTACAGCATGTTTAAGTGTACGAGAACATTATGGGAGTCAACAAGGTGAATCTAGTGGGGGTTTCACGTGGTCCGTCCGGACAGCTGTCGTCTCTAGCTACGAACGACCGCCTGGGATTATCTTAGGGTTGCCTGACTTCGTTATGAACGCTATTCAGTTCTATTGACAGTTATTTCGAGCTTTTTGGTTGTCACATGTAATATCGAGAGGTGGCTGAGACGAAGCATTCCTTACTTCAAGGTGCGGGTGAAGTTTGATAAGTTGTTTGCCAGTCGCATCGGTTTGATCCCTCGGCGCCTTTACAGGGTGATACCACTAAAAATAAACATTACATCCTGTTTCAGCGACCTTGGCTGCAAAAGCTCTGGACCAAAGACCGTCCTGCGCTGTGCGGTGAGTCGCCGCTGCTGCGGTGTACAGCACTGTAAGTGCATGATGATGCTTTACAACTGCTTAGTTGTGGTTGATGGTTTTGGTTTGGTTGCCTGGTCAAGCGTGATGCATTACTGCAAAGATGATCACTCTACCGCGCACCCAACCCGCAGGGCTGCGGGTGAGTCATAGCCTCGACGATGAGCATGAACAAGCCACTGCAGCGAAAGTTTCAGATGAAGCCTGGTAGTAAAAGGTTTCTTTTTGAGGCGAAACAACCATATCATAGCAATGTTGCCACCGCGTTAGATGATGTACGAACCTCGTGTTCAGACAGCACAGCACATGTACACCTGCACAGGTCATCTCATCATCATGTGACTCATGCAAGCCACAGCATTAACGTCATCGGCCCCGCACAGTACAGGTCATCTGTAGAGTATGCAGGGCTCCTCTACCATCATGCTAGTCAAAGTGAGACAATGTCATCATCATCACGGGACACTGTCTTCATCTACGATAGTCAGAGTGTTGGAACACTCCACTTTGAGTCGGTATGTGGCTCATGTGCATCCCACTCATGTTGATACTATGGGTTTCAGGAGGCCTAGGCCGTACTTGCGTTCAGTGGCAATACCACGTGGTATCTTTTTGCGTCTGCGTGTTCGTATGGGTCGTCTGTGTGTACATGAGCGTACTAGTCAGTTTGGGGGTCGCAGAGCTAACTCCACTTCAGGATGTCCTTGTTGTGGTGCAGAAGTTGAGTCTTTGTCACACTTGATGTTTGATTGCCCTGCTACTTCTGCTCAGAGGGATAGTATGTTTGCTGAGATCAGATCCCTGCCTGGTGGCGCTGAAAGGTTGCGCAGCGTTTTGTCTATGGCTGATTCATCTATCAAGGTGTTGCGTTTTGCATCTGATGATATTTGGGGCAGTTCTGGAAGATGTCGGATGGTGTCACTGTGTATTGCTGCTTTTCTTGTCAAGTCGTGGGATGTGCGCAATGCATGCAAACATTCTGGAGCAGTGCTCCCTCCTCTTTCCGCCCCGGTGAGGCGCGGGGCCAATAGCGCTGATGCTATGGCTTAAATGGGTGATATGATGATGATGATGATGATGACTGTCTTCATCTACGATAGTCAGTGTGGGACCAGGCCACTGTGACTATCAAAGAATGAGGACTGTCATCATCAGATTACCCCAGCTCAGCCATACTACCAACAAGCCCGCGAGCTCCACTAAAGCGGGAGGAAGAGGGAAGGCTGCTCCATCATGCCGTTAATGTAGTGGCACACCGTACAAAAGTGTTGACATCCGTCCAAGTGCTGATCATCATAACTATGGTGTCAGCGGCTGACTATGACCCTTGCACAGCCTGTCACTGTGTCACGGCGAATGCTGAGCACAACTGTACTAGAGCCAGGTCCTGCCAGGCCATGGTGACTCGAGGCGCGTGTCAGGCAGCCACTGGCAGCCAGCCCTCGCTGTGGGTTACGTGCTGCTTGCTGTAGTGGAGTGGCTCGGGACCGGTGGCGGCAACGCCTCGACAGCCTGGTCATGCTCAACAGCAGTACCAGCAGCAGAAGCAGAGGCTATGGATAAATACCGAATTACCGAATTACCAAAGTAGGGCCACTGACCCACCCGCAAAGGAGCCAAACAAGGCTCATGGGGTCCACAAAACTCAAAAGAAGACCATCAACCGGAAGAGACCGCAACCTCAACAAGCTCAGAGAGCTCAGATAAAGCAATGTTGTAACAGAAGGCGACTGTGCTCCGTCACCCAGCACGTCCTGTATGCTTTTCAAAGGTTGCGGCATCATGCACCAGCAACAATCCAAGGCAATTGCAGTGTTGACAGCGTGTGCTGTAGGATGCCATTCTCAGAAGGTCTGGTTCCACTCTGAAACAGTACTTGGGGCGCATCAGCTGCCGGCAACAAAGTCCATGCGGTGGCGTTGGTGCATACAGGCGCCGCGCTGCGCCTGGCACACCATCGGTACTACACGTGCATCAGCCCCAAACTTTTTTGACGGCGCTGCCACGCCTGCTGCTGTCACGCATCAGCTGCACGCACCATGTTGAGCACCCTGTCCAGCAGCTTTGGGTCAGCGCGGGCCAGCTTTGACAGCTGGGCCATGTTGCTGCCCTTCAGCTGGGACAGCTGCACAGCCAGCAGCAGCAGCCGAGGGCAAGGAAGAAGCAGAGCTAGGCATCTTAAGCGGGTGCCCAAGAGCAGAGCGAGCTGCACAGTGTGGTAAGATAGGCTAGCCACTAGGCCAGTTGCGGGCAGCTTCGTGCCAGAAGTAAAATAGTGGGCACCTTGTTGTTAATGCCATGCAATGCGTTGTGGCAGGCACTTTCCAGCATGAACACAGAATGGCGTTGACTGATGCTTGCGTGCTGCAGCTGGCTGCTGCATATAGGACGCTATGCAGCTGCATATAGGACGCATATAGGACGATAGTGACTCCCATTACCGCTCGTGAGGTCGGCAAATGCTGGATATAGACGATTTTATGGGTGGTGGTTGCTCACGCGCACTTCGTAGGGTTGCAAGTCCCACAAAACGGACGTCATGTCTGTTTCGTCGTCTTGAGTTGTTTAAGGCAAACTTACTTGAATGACTGCCTTGGCATGAATTCTTACGAAAAAGCTTTCATCCTGCTGCCCGAACGAACCCTAGTGACATTATAAAGGGTTGCAGAGAACCCTAGTGACACTCAGGTGGAGACACCAACAGGCCGCGTTACACCAGCACTGTTGAGCAGGACACTTACAATGATACACACCAAGGCACATGGTGCAACATCGAAACCATGAAGGTAAGCACTTTCAGCGAATCACGCGAATCGTGCCCACTGCCCGGCTGCATGTGCCAGCATTAAAGCTCATGAACAGAAGTAAGGCGCAACACGCACCATGAGTGCATCAGGGGTAGGCCATAGATTGGAGATGTGTAATGTACAGTTGCCTCATGTACAGCCTGGCCAGGCATCAGCAGTCCTGCAAATGGTCATCATGTTCAGCTGGCTCCGCATGCCAATGCACGGCCTAGATGCCTGTTTGCACCAGGCACTTTGACCGTATACATACCACACATGCATCACAGCAACCAGCCCACACGCAATGCTCAGCCGTTCAACATGCATGATTTGCAGCTATGTCCAGCAGAACCACAAACTACGCTCCGTGCAAATATGCTCCATGCACATACATGCAAATAAGCTCCGTGCACCACATTGTGCGTAGCAGCAGCAGCAGCATGAGCTTAACTTTACTGCAACCACCACATCACGCTAGTCTCCACAAAAAGTTCGTTATTTGAAGCTCTTTGCCCCAGGCATCCTCCGCCCAGACAACCAGCAGCAGTGCTGCAAGACATGCTGCACAATCCGCCAGCCACGCATTACGACAGTCTGATTACTATGCCATGATAGTCAGGGCTCGCTGCAGGGTGATGTGGCACACGCACGCATTGGGGCAACAACCACCACATAGGACACAATGCCAGTGTTGGCCAGCCATGCATCATCATCATCACACCTCAACCACAACACCCCACACAAGGCTTCCACAAAGCTTGATGCCACAGGTTTCGGTCATATGTATCGGGCTGCAGCAGCGGACTCAGAGGGCTGGGTCGAGCAGAGCTTGTGCTTTTAGAAACGTCGATCCACAGCAGGCTGTACATGCCCTGCATGCCACCATGCTCCTGGAAAGGCCATGCGACCGCAACCCAGACTTGGCGTGTTCCAGTGACACACGCATGCTTGCGCCCACCAGCACACACACGACAGAGGGCAGCAGCAGGCAGCACTCCAGACCGCGAGATGGCACATCAAACCAATACAACACCAGCCCCACCAGGCACATCAGTGTAGCTTCACACATACAGACAGCAGTACATATATTCAAATAAGGTCGACGGCACAGCCTGCACCCCCACAGCGGCAGACGCAGCAAGGCAGCCGGCCGCGGCGCTGACATCAGCACACCTGGCGAAGCAGGGCTGCCGCGCATGACGCTCCTGCTTCACCGCCAACCCGCTCGCTTGCGCCTGCTGCTGCTCAGGTGCGGCGCCCATGAGTGCCGCTGCAGCACGCAGCCATGCATCATGCCCTGTTGCTGAGCATCATGCAGTGTTGCTGAGCACACACCCTGGTGTAGCAGGGGCTGCAATGCTGAATCAAGTGTTGGCACGTGCCCAGGACTGCTCCCAGAGCCCTCTGCTGCATGGAGCGCTTGGAGCTGCACGACCAGCCAGCACCAGCCCAGCCATCCACCAGTTGTGTTTCCACCAGCACAGGTCCGCAGGCACGCATGCAGGGCAAGGACCAGCACAACTAGCTACACAATGCTGCAGTTGCTTCCGCACCCTGCTGCACCAACAAGCGCAGCACAAAGTGATGGCTGTTGGAGAAAGGCTTGACCAGCATGACAGTGCGTGATGTTGAGTAGTGAAACAGCACCCATGCAGCAAGCTGGCACGAGCTGCCAACCTGTTGGCCTGCTGCCGGCGTGCCGGCACAACTGGTACTGCACACCCACAGGCCACACCAGGGCTGGGGCGCTGGCCACACACTCTGTTGCAGCTGATGATGATGTTCATTCGCAAGCAGCGCCACGCCGGACGCAGCGACGGGGCCATGCAGCAGGCCAGCCAGAATACCCACTCTCTCACGCACACTTGCAGATGCGCCCACATACGCACGCGCAGATGCCCTCAACGCCGCCGTTCGCTCGCACGCTACCACACGCAGCCTGCGCAGCCGCAGAGCCCGCCCGGGGTAGGGCACCCCTTGGGCAGCTGCCCCCGCCCTCGGCTGCCACCCCCACCCCAAAACCACCCCACCCCCTAGCAACAGATGACTGCCTGCGCCGAGCATCACCCCTGCCCGCATGTGAGGCGCACAGCGCGCCAGCCGCAGCGACGCGCCCGCCACGGCTGCACCCACCACGCCGCTCAGCCCGCGCTGACCGGCACAGCCCAGACACGTTTCTTGCGCCCCAACACTGCCGTGAGCCCAGCAGCGCGGACCAAGCAGCGCCGCCAAGCACATCGCTCCACACGCGACGCACATGCACAGCACCCCTCATGCACAGCGCCACGGCGCCGCTCCAGCGGCCTGCGCCCGCATGACGCTCGCAGGGTTCAGGTGGCAGCAGCCTTGAGACCCATGACGCAAACACCCAGGGCTGCATGCACAACGCCACCACAACACAAGCACCCCCAGCATGGTCCACGGTGTGTACCCGCTCGCCATTTCCACAGCCGCCCCATGCTCGAGTTGGCAGCGGGGCCAAAGCACATGCACGCCCCCATCACGCCCTCACGCGTGCAAAGCATGTGTGGCACAGCAGCACACACGCCGCCGCAGGCGCCACGACGGGCACGTGGCTGGGCAGCTGCCGGCAAAGGCGCGACACGCATGGCACAGGTGCACCCATGCGTGACAAGTCCGTGGCCAGTCAAAGGCTGCAGCACCAGCACATTTCAATCACAGATCACAAGCAATCGCAGCCAGCGACAACAGATTGCATTAGCTGACATCTGCCATCCAAAGCCCCCCACTCTTCACCAGGCAAACCAGCACAACCATGATCCAGGCATCAGCCTGCCACCAAGCAGACGCCCTGCAGCCACCCTGAGCAGGCGCAACAACCACTGCCCACAGGTGCGCCTGGACGGCAGGCGCCACACGTAGGGCACATTCACCAGGTGACCCGCCCACCCTCCTTCCAACCCTTCTTCCAACATCAACCCCATCCCCCCACAGATAGACACCGCACTGCCTACCTGGCAGCCACGGGTGTGAATGAATGCGGCAGCTGGGCGCGGGGCACACAGGCTGCTGCGAGCAGCGCTCGCACTCCCAAGCAGTCAGCAGCCACCACAGTGCAGCTGCAGCAAGCGCGCAACGCACCGCGGCATGGCCAGCGCGCACATGCGCATGGCCAGCCCCACGCCAGCTCTCCCGTACGCCCCCGCAGCACCACCACCACCAGCAGCAGCAACAGGTTGAGCCCCACACACACGGCGCAGCCCCACCCCCAGCAGTTGGAGGGCCAGCAGCGCAGCGGCGCACAGCCCCAACACACGCGCGCAGCATGTTTGCAGCAGCTGAGAGGGCTCAGCAGCAGCTGCAGCACTGCCACCGAGGCCTCAACACCGTCGCTGCTGGGGAAGCTCAACTCAGCAGCTCAGCTCAGCTCAGCTCAGCAACCTCCTCTGCTGCTCACTCAGCAACCTCCTGCTCGCACATTGCGGACACGCTGACAGCGAGTGCACGCGCCACGCAGCGCAGGCGCGCAGCACCTCAGAAGAAGCCCCGGAACTCGCTGCCAGGCGTGCCTGCGCTTGCAGCAGCGCCGCCTGCAGCCAGTGCCTTCTGTGCAAACGCCACGGGCCCTGCCGCTGCCGCTGCTGCTGCTGCCGCCGCCGCCGGGTGTGCGTCTATGCCGGCCAGGCCCAGGTCCAGGCCGCCCTCGTCCAGCAGCATGTCGTCACTCAGCAGGTCGAAGAAGCCGTCGGGCCCAGCAGCCTCCAGGTCACCCAGCAGGCCGTTGTTGGACACCTGAGGCGGCTGCTGCTGCTGCTGCTGGTGCTGCTGGTGGTGGCGCAGGCTGTGGCTGCTGCCTGCTGGCGCCGCCTGGCTGTGAGGGGGCGGCGGCATGCTGCTCATTGGTGCTGCACCACCACTGGACGGCGCGTTGGGGCTGGTGCTGCAGGTGCCTGCTGCAGCAGCCGCAGCAGCCTCAGGGCTGCCAGCCATCGAGCCACTGTGCTGCTGCTGCTGCTGCGCCAGGGTGCCGCTGCTTGGTGCGCTGAAGCTCAGGACACTCGGCATAACCCCTGCTGCTGCGCCGCCTGGCATCGTCATGCTGCCATGCATCTGCAGCTCGAGGCTCCCAGAGCCAAGCTGGGGCATGCTGCCCATCAATGCCTGCTGCTGCTGCTGCTGCTGCTGCTGCATCTGCTGCATTCCCAGTGGCCCTCCCATGCCATCACCCTGCTGCTGTGACTGCTGCATGTGCATCTGCTGTTGGTAGGGTTGCACCATCAGCTGCTGCAGCTGCATGTTGTGCTGCAGCATCGACTGCGTCTGCATGATGGCCAAGTGCTGCTGCTGCAGGTCGTGCTGCGGCAGCATGCCGCCCAGCAGCCCCTGCTGCACCCCAGCGCTGCCAACGCCACCCCCAGCCAGCAGCACTGCCCGCTGCTGCTCAGCCATCTGCTGCTGCAGCATGGCCTGCTGCTGCTGCAGAGCCTGCAGCTGGTGAGCAGCGCCAGCATCACACCCGAGGCTCGCTGCCAGGCTCATGCCGCCACCGCCGCCGCCACCGCTGCCGTCCGCCCCTGGGAACGAATACCCGCCAAACCCTGGCAGCACGTGCCCGCCTGCACCGGCGGACCCCACCACCGACCCGCCATACCCCATGCCAGCGGCCAGCCCTGCCCCAGCTGCGTCACCCAGGCTGCCAGCCAGCATGCCCACGCCCCCCGTGAAGCTGCCGCTGTTGGCGCTGCCCTGGCGCGCCGCGCCCGAGCCGCCGCCGCCGCGCTGGATGGGGATCGCCACCGCCGAGCTGCCGGGGGGCGCCATCATCATGGCAGCCTGCGGCTGCGACGGCGTCCAGCTGGGCGCGCCGACCTGCTGCAGCAGGCTGGCCGTCACCTGGGGCGTCAGCGCGCCGGGCCGCAGGTTCTTGCGGATCGCGGAGTGCACCAGCTCCCCCAGCGGCGCCTGGTGCGCCTGGCTGGGGTTCATCTGCGTCAGCGTGCGGTTCAGCTTCTGGATCTGCCGCCGCGGCCAGCGCGTGATGCCGTTGCGCCGGCATGCGCGCTTCAGGGTGGTGGCGCAGATGCCCAGGTTGGACGCCGCCTCCTTCAGCCCCAGGCCAAACTGCGCCTGCAGGTCCTCAAAGGTCAGCCGCCGCCCCGCACCCAACGGCCGCTGGCCGCCGCTGCTGCTGCCGCCCATGCGGCTGGACGTCCTGCCGCTGCCCAGGGCCCCTTCGTCGTCGTCGTCCGAGCCCAGCAGCTCGTCCTCGTCGCCGCCCAGCGCCTCGCCGTCGTCGGCGTCACCGCCTGCCGCGGCGGCAAACGCAGAGGCGGCGGCCGCAGCAGCGTTGGAGCCGTGGCGAGCCAGGCTGCTGACGCTGGACGCGTTGCGCCGCATGCCGGAGCCCTGCAGCGGCTGCTGCGGCAGCTGCCCTGACTCTGACCCTTGCGGCTGCTGCTGCGGCTGCTGCTGCTGGGCTGCAGGCTGCTGCTGACCAGGCATCAGCTGCTGCGGCAGGCCTGGCGGAGGCGGCGGCGGCATCGCCGGCTGCTGGGCACCGCCGCTGAGCTGCTGCTGCAGCATTTGCAGCTGCTGCACGGCGCTCAGCAGCGGCTGGCTGGCAGCGGCGCCCCCGCCTGCGCTGCCTGCTGCTGCCGTGGCCTGTGCACTCGCTGCAGCAACGAGCGTGCTGATGGCAGATGACAACGCAGAGGAGTCAGGGATGCCTGCCACACCCTGCTGCTGCTGCTGCTGCTGCTGCTGCTGCTGCTGCTGAGGCTGAGGCTGCTGCTGAGGCTGCTGCTGCTGCTGCTGGTGCATTGCCTGCATGGTCTGCGAGTGCTGGTTCAGCAGCGCCTGCATGCTGTTCACCAGCAGTGAGCTCAGGTCCAGCACCTGCTGCTGCGCCTGCTGCTGTGGCTGTGGCTGCTGCGCCTGCTGCTGGATGTTGTTGGCTGCTGTGGCAAGTGCCGTCAGCATCTGCGTGGTCAGCACAGGGCTGCCGCCATTTTTGTGCTCTGGGCTGCTCTGCTGTGGGCTGCTGTGCTGCTGCTGCTGCTGCTGCTGCTGCTGCTGCTGGGACTGCTGCTGCTGCTGCTGGGACTGCTGTTGAGAGTTCTGCCTGCTCATTTGCTGCTGCTGCTGGCCCTGGGATGGCACAGACTGCTGCTTCGACTGAGCCTCATCCGTCTCATCTGCTGTCTCCTCCCCTGCTGCTGCTGCTGGAGCCTGCTGCACGACATCGACTGCCATCTGGTCAGTGCCAGCGCCAGCAGCGCCATCATCCGCTGCAGGTCCAGCAGGGGCAGCAGCAGCGACAGCAGCGGCAGCGCCCGAGCCACTGCCAGTGCCCCCACCACCCACAGCTGCACTGCCATGCCCGCTGCTGCCCTGACCAGCTGCAGCAGCAGCCTCCTGCTCCTCAACCTTCACTGCTGCTGCAGGCTTGCCACTGCCAGGCGAAGGAAGCCCAGCAGGACCTCCTCCTGCTGCTGCTGCTGCTGCTGCTGCTGCCGCCGCACGAGACGAGCCAGGCACTGCGGAGCCGGGCTGACCCCACACAGACACATAGCTGCTGGCAGGCTGTGCTGCTGCGACAGTGTCCCTGCCACCTGCCGGCAGCCCGGCTGCAACTGCAGCTCTTGGCAAGGCACCTGCTGCAGCCGCTGCTGCTGCATCTTCGTCGTACTCGGGGACGTCATTCTCCAGCAGCAGCCTGCCAGCGCTGGTGCTGCCGCTGGCTGCCGGGCGCTCCACGCCCATGCCCATGCCCATGCCCAGGCACAGGTCGTCACCCACCAGCTCACGCAGCAGGTCGTTGGGGCTGCCTACGTGGACGGGCCAGTTGCGCAGGCCCGCGCCGCTGGCAACGAGCTCAGGGTCAGACGTGGACATCGACACCTCCTGCAGCAGCAGCAGCAGCAGCAGCAGCAGCAGCAGGACGGCAAGCAGATAACAGTGTCAGCATGTGAGTGACACCCATCAAGTGGGGATACCCATCAAGTCACGGTGAAGCAAGCAGGGTGCCATAGCAGCAGCAGCAGCAGCGCCAGCAGCACCAGCAGCAGGGTTGCTGGGGCGGGCACGGACAGCAGGCGGGGCAGGGCACCAGTCGGCTGCATGCGCCTCCGCCGGCGCCCTCGCGCCATGCCCAGCGCCCTGCGGTGACGCACACGCATGCACACACGCGGCACCACGCGCGCATGCATGCCACGCCACTGCCAGGCGCACATGGAGCCACGCCCCACTGCTGCACACAACGGCAGCACAGCACTGCCCGCGCAGCAGCACCCGGCCCGGGCACCCCACCTTGAGGCACTTGCGCAGCTCCGCGATGACGCTGGGGAAGGCCACGTCCCTGTCGGCCTGCACCAGCTCAAACACGGCGATGGGCCGCGCCTCGGGGCCGGCGCTGGCGGTGCAAAACAGCGGCATGACCAGCGTGCTGTGCACGCGGCAGCGCTGCGCCTCGCTCACGCGCAGGTACACCTGGCGGTCGTACTTCTGCACGTTGTGTGACATCTCAGGCTGCGGCGGCGCAGCAGGGGAGGGGCGACAGGCAGCACAGCAGGGGCAGGGGGTGCGCAGCAGGGAGGCGTGAGGCGAGGCGAGTGTCAAGACTAGGTGCCGAGGCCCTGACAGATGCAAACAAGGGCGCAGCCTGCAGTCCCTGTGTGCCGTGCTGTCACGAGACTGCTGCTCCTGCATCCTCTTGAGGAGCTGCTGCTGCTGCTGCTGCTGGTTGCTGCATGCTGCAACATCTGCCCATATGTCACCGCCTGCCTCAATCCGTGTGGCTGCTGCTGCCCATGCTGCTGCAGCCTCTGCTGCCAGAAGCCCCTGCCACCTGCTCCTGCTGCTGCTGCTGCTGCTGTTGCTGCTGCTGCTGCTGCGCACCTCGCATGAGGAGTAGACGCGGCCGATTGCCCCCATCAGGCCAGGCCGTGCGACGTCGGTGGAGAAGCGGTAGCGGCACGACACACAGCGAAACAGCGCCAGCAAGTCGCCCACACCAGCGATGGCAAACGGCAGGCCCTGCAGATGCAACGCGCGGAGCAGCGGCAGCAGCAGCACGAGTGGGGAGGAGTGAAGGCCAGGCTGCAGGTGTGCTGGTTGGGACGAGCCTGGTGGCACTGGCACCCAATGCTTGGCAGGACACGGGTACTGCCTGCATGACAGGTAATGTGGTGTTCTGCTGTAGATTCATGACGACCGCGGCCAGTTGCTGATGTGCTTGCTGTTCACGCAGCGGTACCTCCTTGCTGGCTATTCCAGTTTGCAACCCATCCTATGAATCAAGGATTTGCGCTTGCCATCAGGCACACCGCTGCTTCATACAGGGACATCCAAAACCGCTGAGGTTCCTATACCAAGCCTACATGACCAGCCCTTGGGAGTCACAACACCCCAGCTTGATGCTGAGTGGCACTGATGCTGCTGCTACTGCTGCTGCTGCTCCTCCTCCTCCTCCTACCTGGGCGCTGAGGGTCATGCTGCCATCCGCGGTAGCCTCCGGCATCCATACCTGCAGTCATGCAATTCTGTTAGGTAGGAACGCGCACGCAATTTCATCAGCTAGGGTCACTTTTCCCACGCATCGCCCACTCACCTGTACCAGCGCTCCGGACTTGCAACTGGCGAGTCTGAGGTTTAACTCAAACAGCGCTTTGCTCAATCTAGCCTTGAGGTTATCTGGGTTCCCTACTAATGCTGGAGCGATGTCAGCCATTAGGCCACTCCGAGCGCGCTAATTGCATCAACGGGTAACACGGTCGCTACAACGTGGTTATCAAGTAAAACCTGCACATGCCGTGCGGCGCAACAAGGCAAGCGCAAGGACGTCGCAGCCAAAGCGTGCAAAGCGCTACGCAAGGCACAGGACAACCATAGGGGCTATGAAAGGTCAGCAGACGCGCACACAAGCGTACATCACTCATTGTCAACGCCACAACAGACGATCACATGTTCACCGGCAAGAGCCATGTGATAACGGGTGTAGGGTTTGCACCACAGGCAAGCGTTACAAGGTTCAAACCTAGCCATAGTAAGCTTTAACTAGATACATACACAGCTACATGGCAGTTGGTCGGGTCTTGAGGCTGCCACGGGTGCGGCTTGAACCTGACTCATACAAGGCACGAGCGGTGTTATGGCAACAAGCACAGCTTAAACCTGGCTAGTTTTGTTTTGCAGAGAAGCGCTGCCTTCGCATGCAACACCACGTGACGCACTGCAACTACTAACTTCCCAGGCACGCGTGTCTACGCTCTTTTTGATTGTACAAGTCACATACCAAAGGACTATTGCATTTTCTCTAAGACTTCACTCACCACTTCGCCCTTCGCGGTGCCGGGCAGTACACCCCTGTATCGGTGATGCAGTCAGCCCCCGGGTGCTGCCACACGTGACCTGAACAACGGCAGGTACGCTTGCCTTGGTGCAAATGCTCCAGGCTTATAACAGTGAGTAGCAAAACGCTGAAGCAGATCGGCATAGGGTTCCAAATCGGTCAGCTAGGCATGCCATGCTCCATGATGGATCCGATCATGGTAGGCTACCATGTGCTCCAAAAGGTTGATACACTTGTCTGTAGGGTAATAAAAAAACAAGTCTTGCACATCATACACGGGCTGCCCCGAGCTCGACCTTTCATACAGCTCGCTGCTGTAGTAGAGCTATTTGATTTGGTTTGGAGTACGCTATTTCCGCTGCCTGGCCAGGATTTTCCGACACAAGAACGTTTGTAAACGCAAGCCACCTTGTTTTTTTCTGTCATACACTCTCAGCAGTTTGTACCAACCTTTTTTCCTCTCAGCAAAATTTTTTGAATCAACCTTTTCTCAAAGCACTATGGTAGGCCAGTCATGCAATGACATATGCCACCTTATGTCAAATGACTTCAGAGGACGTGCCTGCAAACGTACGTCATTACGACAGCGGCTGCAGCGCTGCAATTGACTATGATCAATCTGGTTGCAAGTTGAGAACTTTGGCTGGTTGTGCCGCACAAGCCTTGAAGGCTGGGCCGGGCTTGAGCAGGGAACAGCCACAAATGATGGCATTTCCAGGGTTTGGGCCCCGGGGCCCGGCGGAAGCTTCCGCCCCTTAAGGTGCCGAAGGGGCCCGTCCAAGCACTAGCGGTCACCTGCAATTGTTGGCAACAACTGCAAACATAAGAATCTCCATCTCAGAGTCGAACACCGCGCAGTCTCAGGCATCATCATCATCATCATCATATTACCCATTCAAGCCATAGCATCAGCGCCATCGGCCCCGCGCCCCACCGGGGCGGAAAGAGGAGGGAGCACTGCTTCAGAATGTTTGCATGCATTGCGCACATCCCAAGACTTGACAAGAAAAGCAGCAATACACGGTGACACCATCCGACATCTTCCAGAACTGCCCCAAATATCATCAGATACAAAACGCAACACCTTGATTGACGAATCAGCCATGGACAAAACGCTGCGCAACTTTTCAGCGCAACCAGGCAGGGATCTAATCTCAGCAAACATACTATCCCTCTGAGCAGAAGTAGCAGGGCAATCAAACATGAAGTGTGACAAAGACTCAACTTCAGCACCACAACAAGGACATCCTGAAGTGGAGTTAGCTCTGCGACCCTGCCAAGATTGAACCTAGTACTACCTCCATGTACACACAGACAGGCCCCATTACGAACCACCGGCCAAAAGCCAATTCCAATATACCACGTGGAATTGCCACTGAACGCAAGTACGGCCTAGGTTCCTGAAACCCATAGCATCAACATGAGTGGGATGCACATGAGCCACATATGGACTCAGAGTGGAGTGTTCCAACGTTTCACATGCAATCCTTTCAGCATGTAGTGTCCTGACCTGCTTGTTGACATGGCTCTTGCATGCACTGGCTCTGCCTTCTGCGGTCACAACATTCACACCATACTTGTACAGCAGGCTCTGCACATACTTGTGCCACGGTGTCACCGCCACAGCACCACTAGGACGCCTCCATTCAGCTGTAAACACTTGATTTGGCAGCCGAACGCCCTGCATACGCTGAATCCTGCAGTCTCAGGCATGTTGAGGGTGGCTGTCTATCAGAGCGCTCTGGGCTAGCCCTTGTGATCATATCAGGACTCATTAGCCTCTTGTAAACAGACGAAGCTTGCCGCCAAGCTCAGAGCCCTCTCGGAGACCTCGTGTTAACAGCTCGGAGCCCTTGTAAAGCCCAGCTGCTGCTGTGAGCCCTCGTGGACGGTGTTTGGCTGACTTTATGCAGCAGAGGCATAGCAGTGCTGCTGCTTTCATCTGCTAATGTCTCCTGGTTAGAAATGATCCGGCTATGGCGCATGCTGTGCTCCCAAGTGACACAAGTGCCTCAGAGACAGAATCTTCAGAACTTGTTGAGGCTTCGGTTTGTTGGTTGGATTATAACTCCTTGGCTGTTGTGGGACCCCATGAGCCTTGTTTGGCTCCTTAGTGGGTGGGCCGGTGGCCCTACTATGGTAATATAATAATATGGATTCTGCAGAACTTTTTGCAGATCTCGGGAGTGTTGGTGGTCACTGCTCGGTAGATTCCTGTGCAGACCTTGGAGTACAAGGCCATGTGGTTCTTCTTGTTCCAGATGCAGAAGAACCGGAATGCGCACTGTATGAAGTGGAAGGGTGCCACATCCAAAGGGCACTCCTTTGCATGCATGCAGTGCTGTGTCTTCAAACATCCCATGTTTACATTGGGTCAGCATCCGTATGGCAGAGGGTATAATCATTGCACCCTCTGCCATACACACCCTTCGGGTAGTCAAAAGGCGCAATTGTATGACAACAAGCTGGGTCTTGCAGTGACAGCAATTGGCAATCATGGCCTGACATCTCGGGCAAAACCTGAGCAGTTGCCACTGCACTGAGCTCTGAGCGCCACGGCAGTGACCGTCTTTCACTGCCAGTGCCCGGCCGCCCCATACGTGCGTGCATGCTGCTATGAGCTGGTCAACACTTGCAAGTTGCTTACAACGTATGGCGCTTGTTTTGCTTGCTTGATAATGCCTGCTGCTCTATCTCAGGCACTTGTAACGTTGCCAACGAGTAGTGGTGGTGTGGCTTTGTCACATTGGCCCGCCAGGCGTTTGGCATGACTGTCACTAGTTGTCTGCAGTGTAATTTGCTTTTCATGGGCATGGATGGCACCAGTCCCTGGTGGAGAGCACGCCATAGGCGCTGCCTGCAGCATGGATTGTTCAGTTTGTGCACTCGCAGGGTAGCACTGCTCAGCTGGCTTCAGGTTGGTGATCACTGCCCCACCCGGTGAGGTGATGTGCTCATGACTGCCTCAGGCATGACTGCCCAGGCGGTCATCCATGCAGTCTGCCTCCATTCCTGCTGGGAATCAGCCGCTGCACCAAGGACACATACAAAAAACGAGTCATAAATAATTCCTGGGCGCCAGGTACATGCACAGCTGCATACCTCAAGCAACGCTGGACCAAGGACCCCGCCCAAGTTCTCCTGATGCTCCAAGTGGGGTGCTATGCAGGTGTGCATGCCTGCAAAAGGCCCCAACATCCAAACATATCTGCAGTACAGAGAAGTGCACATGTGGCTTAGGAGCCGTTTATATCCGTTCTTTTACATGTGCTGGCGGCCAGTCGCTGCGCTTGCCCTGGGCAGGTTGCAAGAGCGCACCGCATTGCGGCCTGACATGTTGCTTGACAGCCTTGAATGGTGGTTGCCTGGCATTGGGTGAGTTGGTCAACCTGGTCCCATTGACCACATCATGTGGTTAGGCGATGATTGTCGAACGTCCTGGGTTGAGCCGGCCAGCGCTTACAGCTCTGTCAAAGCAACAGCAGTATAGTGTGCTCTGGATATCTCTGATGTGCTGGAATGGTTTTTGTGTTGTCAATGCTCTGCTGAAAGGAACCCTGGTCAACTGTACACTACTGCCAGTGTTGAGGGCGCCAGTCTCATCACCAGCATTGTGAGTCACATATAGGTTTCCTTAAGGCCAGTCAATCACTGGCTTACACCAAAGCAGCCGCCCACTGAGTTAAAGCCTTTGATATCAATTCAATATAAGAGCAGCAGCAAGTTGTTGGCGACACACTGGACATGGCGCACTGGTGCTATGTAGCACTGATCCAGCAGTGGAACATGCGCTGGCAAGGCTGCAAGACCTCCACAGCCATCATCAGATGAGTTTGGGCCCTGACCGTATAATCCATGTGTCTGCACCAAAGCAATCCTGAGTGGGATTATCATCATGTTGATGCAATTCTGAGTCAGAATGTCCTGTGCGTGTAGTGTTAGGCTAGTGCTTGGCTGCCAGCTGGCATTCACTGCTCTGGCGGATCAATTGGCCGTGTAGCAGAAGTGATGCACGCCTGGGTCAACCACAGGGTGATGTGGCTGGGTGTGTCTGCCAGCTGTCGGGCAGCATCAGGACTGCAGCAGAAACGGTCATCACATGTGCTGCCCAGCACAGGCATCTACAGGCTCGTGCTGCCTGGGCTGTTAGGCGATTCAACACTGGCATGAGATGCACCAGGGTCTTGACTGCACCGCTCATTACTCAGTTCAGCTAGGCATAAACACACGACACTTGGCTGTAGCACTTGCCGGGCTTTAACTGTCAAGGATTGTTGAGCTCACGCAGGTGCGGGTTTCAAATGAGTAATAGCATTGCAATCCGATGCATCCAATTGGATGCTGCCAGCATTGTTTTGTGCTGGCACTGATGCTGTATGCCTTTACATTCTGCTGTTGCTGGCTTAAAATACAATGTGCAAGAGTTTGGTTCTTTGCTGATGATGGCATATAAGTAGTTAGGCTGGATCATGCCTTTGGCCCACTTGATGCATGTCATGTGTGGCCAAGCTGGCTCTGCAAAGCCTGAATGTGTGCTACTCAAGGCTCTGCAAACCACATCTTGACACACATACAGACACAGTGAGCAGCTCACACCCGACGCGCAACACTTTTCCACAGGATGGGCTGTCATGACGTCTGGCTGACGTGCAACATGTGACCAGCATGTCAGTGACAGATGTCAGTGAAGGTGTAACTTTCAAAGTGGTGGTCTACGCTTGTTGTGCACTGCAAGGCGCCGTGCAAGATTCACTACAGCTGTTGATGAACAGGGGTGTACGCTAAGCAGGTGTAACGGCAGCAGAGAAGCGATTCAAGTTGGCATCACTGGCTGCAGCACTGCTGCTGTTGCAGCAGCCTGAACGACATGTTGGGTTAGCTGCCGTCCCTTCACCAGTCGAGCACTTCCAGCTTATTTTTGATAGTAGTCTTATTTGATTGTGAAACGTGGCAACATCTTGTCGCAACGCATAGGGGAGGTGTACCATACGCTTTCTGCGCTGTGAAGTGCGGCAACTTCTTCCGATGCAGTCTAAGGCTACCTGCACGCGCGTTCCACCCAATTCACTGGCCAACCGAGCCCATAGAAGCACGTTGCTTGGAGGTGAGGGTTGGGAGCTTCTGCTGTTGCCTGCCTCAGCTCAATGCACTGCTGCTGCTGCTCCTGCAGATCCGTGTTGCGTGTCAGCTGCCTGCATGAACATGAGCTTTTTGTTAAAATCCCACCAACGTGCAGCCACCTCAGCTAGCCGTCAACAGCTGCCTTGCCGCTGTGGCTGCGTCAAGCCTCAGCGCTGCTGTGTTGCTCCGCCCATCTTGTATGCATCCATTGCTGGCTGCCACTGTTGCCGCGCCGCAGTCCTGCAGGGTTGGCGCCAGCTCTTGCTGCTGCGTCACAGCTGCTGAAGCAGCATCCTCACCTGGCAGCAGCACCTGCAGCGCTCAGCAGGGTTGGCCACGCTGGCGATGTGCCGCCGCCGCAGCTTGGCCAGGCAGCACGCCAGCATGCCGCGTGTAGCAGAAGCGCATCAACACAAACTCAGCAGCTGATCCTGCAGCAGCAGCAGCAGCAGCTGGGCCAGCATGGTGTGAAGCATTGTCCTGGTTGGTTGGTGTATTGTGCAGCAGCAGAGTCTGCTTCCTCAGAGCCAGTGGGCAGTGTAGATTCTGGACCGGCAGGCAGCGCAAGCAATGGTGCAGCTGACGCACCAACAGCAGCAGTTGCAAGCCCTGCAGGCACGCCTCGGGACGCTGCAGCTGCTGCAGCTGCTCTGGTCAGGCTGCAGCAAGCAATGCAGCGGCAGCCAGCACCACTGCATGTGGCATCCGCACTGCAGGCGCAAGCCTGCCAGCAGCAGCAGCAGACTGAAGCCACACCAACGCTGAGCAGCAGCAGCAGCTTTGGTGGCAGCGCTAGCGTCCGCAGGCCTGGGCAGCAGTTACTGCAGCCACAGCGGCCTGTGCTCGACCCAGCAGCAGCTGCTGCTGCACAGGAGGCACAGCAGCAGCAGGGCCCGCCTAGCAGGCAGCAGCGGCTGCTTTCCTGGCGCTCACACGGCAAGGCACGCACTGCAGCAGCTGCCGCAGCAATGTTAGAGGCTGCTGTGCAACAACAGGAGCATGAGCAGCAACAGCAGGCACGTCAGCAAGCTTCACCTGGCATGGGCGGCCTGCAGCAGCAGCAGCAGCAGCAGCAACGGCAGAGGCAGCAGGAGGATCTGCCTGCTCCCCCGCTGGAGCCTTCCATTGTTGATGGTCGCGCGTATCTCACCTCCCCAGTGTCTTTTGTGGCAGCCAGCACTCTCACACGCCGCCTTGCTGGCAGCATCAGCGCAGCATTCTCGCTGCACCCGCACCAGCTGCTGTTTGCAGTGGGGCCGCAGCCACTTGGTGTGGCGATCAAAGCCCTGGCAACGGCACGTCGCATGTTGGGCGAAAGCAACAGCGGCCAGCCGGTCAACATCTTGATGCAGCCCACGCTGCGTGGCGGGCGCACGCCGCTGCGCTGCCAGTCGTATGCGCTGGACATCACGCGAGTTGGTGGGCTGCCGATGCAGCCAGGAGTTGCAGGGCGCCAGGCTGTGACGCTTCAAGCCAGCGACGGCAGCAGCAGCAGCAGCAGTGGCAGCAGCTATGGGGATAGCTGCAGCGGCAGCAGTGGTGGCGTGCAGCAGCAGCAGCAGCAGCAGCAGCAGCAGCAGCAGCAGCAGCAGCAGCCGGCGGTGCCATCGGCTGATGCCAAGGTGGTGCACATCACCAGCAGCAGCAATGAGCTGGCGGCTGCGCGCAGCCTTGTCCAGAACATGCCGGCACGCGGGCAGACGGTGATGCGGGCGATGGGCCCGTACGCGACGGAGACGGCGGTGCTGGCGCTGGCGCTGGCGCGGCCCCTCATGCAGGCGCGGCACGGGCAGGACCTTGCGGCAGTTGTGCTGTGGAACGAGCCGCAGCCGCAGCAGCAGCGCGCGTACCGACCTGGTCGTGAGAGTGGCCTGCTGCTGGCAGTGTTCCGGTGTGAGGCGGGGAGCTTCCCGCCGCGTGTGCTGCTGCTGCCACCTTCGCAGCGCAGCAGCAAGCGGCGAGAGTTTTGGCGGCGGCGGGGTGGGGGCGCGCCTCCACAGCAGCAGCAGCAGCAGCAGCAGCAGCAGCAGCAGCAGCAGCAGTAGAGGTTGTTGGCAGCAGTGGTGGGCAGCCAATGGCACGTTTGAGGCAGTTGATTGCCTGGATGCCACCCGGTGCTTGTAGCCAGATGCCTGACAGCAGATCTCAGCAGGGTTGCACGCCACAGCACAGCTGGTGGCCAGCAGCCTGAACATGTCAGATGTAACAAGCAGCAGCACTCTAACCCAAACGCAAATATCACATGTGTGTAGATTATGCAATGCGACGTGCAGCGAGGCGTGCATGGTCATACCTTGAAAGCAGCACGGCGCCAACCTGCCAAGTGGTGGCCGACCCTCTGCCAGTGTGTGTTGAGGCGCTTGCGCTGCCGCCGCATATGGAACTTTGGTTTTGTATGGTTTTACAACCATCTAAGGTTGATTTTATTCAAGCAAGAGTACACAGTGTCGCGCTTCCATGCTTGCCAGTGTATTGCACACATGAGTATGATGTTGGGAAGTCTTGTGGTGCTTGAGAGCGCATGCGGGCATGTTCACAGGGTAGGCTCCCATGTCTCCTGTCGGCTTGATGACTCCCTGCACATGCATGTTCAGGCTTCGTTTATGGACGGTGGTGACACAACGCAGCACTGCATGCACAGCACATGAGTGTCCCAGTTGTCTGGAATCGTGCAGCAGCTGCTATGATGTCATGACATGGTCGCTGTCCATGATCACAACCGCTTAGAAATTGAAGATTGATGATCAGGTGGTTGCACAGTGAGCCTGTCATTGGCTCGAAAATGGGCGATGTTCCCGTCGAGTAACATCCAAACTGTGATAAAGTTGTGACAGTTGACGGCCATGCATGCATGATGGCCCATGGACGACAGCCAACGATGCTCACATCATGAATGTCAACTTTCCTGGGGTGCCTGTCGCCGTACCACAGCTCTGCAGAGAAATGCAACAGCGCTGTAGCATCAAGCCGCTCCAAAATTTGCACACCCCTGCATATAGGTGGTACCTCGTTTGAACCCTGCTGACCCTTGCATATTTTACCAATGTTCTCTCGACTTGCAACCAAACAATCCACCAGCCTTGTCAAGACCATTGAATCACGAAGTGGCAAGCTTGTGCTAGCACATGTGCTGTACAGCTTAGGGCAGTACCACCAACAGACATACCACCGTGGCGACCTTTGAGTCTGCATGCAAGTACCATCCTACTGCCTCGTGAACATGTGATATGACATGGGTATGTGAGCAAATGTTCAACTGGTGATTGCATGATCCCAACACGTCTCTTTAATCTAGCCACACAAGATAGTGCAAGACATAACAGTACAAAACACAGCTGGCACGCAGGTGGAAGGGGCAGCCTGCACAGCTCGTGGCACACCCATCAATCAGGAGGGTACTGTGCGCTCACAATGCATACGCCCTGCAGGGGGCGGGTTTTGGGGCGGGGGTGCTCGGCTGCTGCAGTGGCCGTGCCCTGCTGCTTGCCAGGAGCTGACCGCCATGCAGCGTGCGCATCAAGAGCGTGCGGCGCGCCCCAGCAGCAGGCAGCCACACTCTCAAGGCCGCGCTGCAGATGTCATGAGCAGGCACGCACGCAGCCGCGCGCCTGCCATCCCACTGCTGTACAGCCTGGCAGCCGACACCACTGCGTGTGCCTAGACGGGCCGTCCCAGCCAGCACGTGCACCCAGCCATGCACCACACATGCTGCGCCGCACACACCAAGCAACCTGTTGATTGCCTGAAGCGACTCCCCCTACCACGCTACACAGAGAGCGGCGCAAACAGGCCAGCAAGCCACACACATGTGCCGCCCAGGCGTGCCAAGGACTCCACCACTGTCAGTCGGGCGATCCCTGGCAGACCGCTGCCAGGCAACACACCCTACACAGCAGTGGGACATCCATGCCACTCCTGCCGCCTCGCTGCCGGGCTGCAGGGCCACTGGCGCATGCTTGCTGCCGCCTGTGCTGCTCAGTGCCTGCACTCCTGCCCATGGCAGCGGGGCCCGCCGTGAGCCTGCTGTGGCAGCCGCAGCTCCTCTGCCCCGCCCTGCTGCTGGCCCGGCGCGCCCTGCGACAGCCCGCCCAGGCAGCCTAGCGCGTCCTGCTCACGCGGCAGCATCATGGGCGCCAGCGGCGCGGCCGCAGGGTGGAACGCCTCCCAGCAGTTGGCGCGCAAGCCCCGGTTGAAGGGGTTGCTGAACCCGCCACAGCCGTCCTGCAGGTACTTGTAGCGGTGCCAGTTGGCCAGCTCGTTGGTCGTCACGTTGCGGGCAACTTGGCTGGCCTGTGCAATCGCCAGCACTGCCACACTGATGGACACGAAGCCGCCGATCACTAGGAAGGCCAGCACCCACACCAGCCGTTCGCCCCATGCGCCTGCCAGCACCGCCCCGCGCAGCTGCCCCACCGCCACCGCGCAGCTGGCCAGCAGCGCGTACAGCTCCAGCCACAGGAACACCAGGAACATGTGCCTGTTGCCCTTGCCGATGGTGTTGCCAACCCACGGGCAGTAGTGGTCAAACACCTCCACGCAGCGGTCTGTCACACTGCAGTGCTTGGCTCGCAGCGGGCGCACTATCTTGCAGGTGACGCACAGCTGCTGCCAGTTGCCACACCACAGCGCAGGGCAGTCCAGCAGGCTGGCTTGGCTGCCGCTGCAGCCGCTGCCCCCACTGCCACTGCGCAGCAGCGGCCCTTTGCCTGCTGCACCCCCGCCAGCACCCGTGCCGCCAGGCACCACCACGCTGCTGGCGCCGCTGCCATTTGTGCCACCTGCACCATGGCTGTGTGGGCCGCTGCTGCCAGCAGCAGCAGCTGCTGCTGCTGCGTGAGCTGCTTTTAGCCTCTTTTCTCCTGTCCTGCCGCCATCCCGTCCTGTAGGCATAAAGCCAGGGTCACTGGTTGTGGTCTTGTGCAAGAACACGAGACCAGTCCCTGCAGCAACGACCACTGACCAGGCTACCAGGTTGAACATGAGGGCACCGCTGCTGCTCCTGCTGTCGGCAGCACTGCCTAGCTGCAGGCTGCTGCTGCGCCATCTGCTGCCTGTCCCAGGTGCTGTGGCAATGCCCCGTGAGCTACCGTTCCCCAACACTGCTGAATATGGGACTGCTGTTCCTGCTGCCGTGCTGCCACTGCCATTGATGCCACTACTACCAGCACTGCTGGCCCTGCTGCCGGAACCAGCTGCTGTGTGCGCTGCCCCTACTGCTGCTGCTGCAGAAAGCTTAGCGGCTGCGCCAGCAGCAGCAGCCGTTGCTAAAGCGGTGCTGTTCAGCAGCACTGATGCTGCTTCGCCTGCTGCTGCTGCTGCTGCTGCTGCTGCTCCGGCTGCACTTGGCTGCTGCGGAAGCTGCATGGGCCCGCCGCCGATGACCTTGGTCACAAACAGCAGCAGCAGCCCCAGGATCAGCAGCCAGATGACGGGGCACAGCTGCAGCTTGTTGATCCACGCGAGGCTGCCATGCCTGCCGAACCACGCATCCTCGGCACGCGCCTTGACTTCTGCCAGGTGCATGCCCAGGTAGCGGTGGCCCTTCTCAACCGCCAGCTGCGGCGGCGTGCTGCCTGTCACGTCGCATGCTGACAGCGTTGGCAGCGCGCCCCCCTGCACGAGCACAGTGCAGGCCTCCCCGTTGCCCTTGATGGCCGCCCAGTGCAGCGGCGTGCAGCCCTCCTTGTCTGCCAGCGCATACCGCGCGTCCAGCACCAGCAGCAGGCGCACGCTGTCCGCAAACCCCTTGTACGCCGCCCAGTGCAGCGGGGTGCGGCCGTCGTCGTCCGTGGTGTCACAGTCGACGCCCCACTTGAGTGCCAGGTGGTACAGCACTGCCGTCTGCCCGTACTGCGCAGCAACGTGGCAAGGCGTGTAACCCCGGTTGTCGGGCACGCCGGGGTCTGCCCCGCCCCGCAGCAGCGTCTCTATGCATGCCAAGCTGCCGCGGACTGATGCCCAGTGCAGGGCTGTCTGGCCGGTGCCGTCTGCTGCATTCATTGCTGCGCCCTGGGCTAGCAGGAAGTTGGTTTCAACCACGCGGTTGTTGAGAGCTGCCCACTGCAGGGGATAGTAACCCTGCTCGTCTGCTGCGTTCACACATGTGGGGTCTGCCTCCAGGAACGACTTGAGCTTGTCGAACTCGCCATAAGCGCATGCCTTGGATATGGTGTCTGTGACATGGGTGGTGCAACAGACAGGTAACATTTGGCATGCAGCAACGGGTCAAGTAAGACCTGGCAGGTGCGGGTGAGCCGGGTTTCTGCTTGCAGGAAAGCCTGCGCTACTGTTGGAACTGAACAGAGAAGATGCTGCAACATGATTACTGCCGCTGATGGCTGCATGCAAGGCATGCACTCAGCAAAGCGCTGCGCTCGCAGAGCATGGCGGAGCAGCAGACTAGCAGTTGAAGCATGTCACAGCACGCGCGCGCTGTAATCCACCCAACAGCTATTTAAACGTCTGCTCAGCAGCACAGGAACGAATTGATGGCCACAAGCAAGCATGTCTCCTCACCTATGACCTCCTGCTGCTGTTTGTTTGCCATGCTGCCCCTGTCTGAGCCCCGACCGCCCAGGAGCTGAGATCAGCAGGAACTTAACCTGAACTGTCGCATGAGCAGCCACACATCAACGATTCCCAGTGGCTGAACAAAGACAGACGCGCACAGCAGATACAATTGCACTAATGCTCGCGCGTGACCTGCTGTTGAAGGTGTCGATCCAGGCTACATCACGTAGAAAGTTTAGGTTTTGAATCAGAAGAGCCCATTCAATCCACTTGCAATTACTATCAAGCATTGTATGTCAAGCTTGGGGTTGATGGTGGCCCAAATGACACCAGCATTTGGTTGAGTGCCATGTCCTTCAAAGACAGATGCAAACATATGGGCCTACATGCATCGCATTCTTGTCGATAGGTGCTGTTGCTACATGCACATGTTCTGTTCTGACACCGAGTACAGCCCTGTACAGTACTGGGCGCCCAGCCCTTGCATCCCATACCAAAATCGCCACGCCTGTACCTACCTGAATCTGTCTTTGCTACCGGCGAACTGACTTGAGGCAAACGAGTGCAGCCAGCAACTAACACCACCAGCAGCAAAGCAGCAGCGGCAGCAGCAGCGACAGCAGCAGCAGCAGCAGCAACGGCGCGCATGTGCGCCCTGTGGCGACAGCGGCTCTGAGATGCATGACGCACTCAGCAGCTGCAGGAATCACTGCTTGAGCTCAGGGGCTGGCTTGCCTTGAGCAGCAGCACTGATTGCTGGCACGGAGCATTGCAGGCAGCTGCGCCGGTACATTGCGGCGCGTGTTACCTTGACGGCTGTGTGTCGGCAGGCGTCATGGCCCCCGTGGTTGATGAGGAGCAGCACTATGAGTCATTCAACATGGACAATGACTATGAGGGCCTTGTTGAGGTTGATGGCGAGTTCATGTACAGGGAGAAGAAGAAGAAGCGCATGCAGACACGCGAGGAGCAGCTGTATGGGTACCAGAGCAGCGACGAGGAGGATGAACGCCCCAGCAAGCGCGGCAGCAAGCGAGGCAAGGCAGATTACTCCAAGCCTGTCGGGTTTGTCTCCTCGGGCGTGTTTGTCCAGCAGCCGCCAGAGGGCAGCCAACAGCAGCAGCAGCAGCCACAGCAGCCGCAGCAGCGGCCTGACAGTGCTGGCAGGGCTGGCAGCAGCGGCGCTGGGCTAGGGTTTGGAGGCGCTGGTTTGGGGTTCAGCCGTGGTGGCACCACCGGAGGCGGCCTGGGATTCTCAGCTGCAGCGGGTGAGGGGACAGCAGGCCTTGGTTCTGGCCGTGCAGGGCTTGGATCTGCCCGTGGTGGTGCTTCTGGTTTAGGGTTTGTGTCTGGCGGCAGCAGCAACGGCGGGCTTGGATCGGCAGCAGACCGGGCAGGCGTTGCTGGGTTTGGTGCGGCACGTCACCAGCAGCAGCAGCAGGGTGATGACGAGGAGGCGGATGAGGAGGCAGTGCTGCCAACTGCCTTTGGCAGGCGGTGAGTTGCAGCGGCTTGCTGCCGCAGGCGCGCCGTGCGATGCAGCCACTCCATGCAGCTGTGGCAGCCGAAGCAAGCGACGCTGCGCCAGGGAAGGCAGCAGTGCTTCAGCGCGCAGCCGCTTGTGATGCACCAACTGCAACGTCTCTGCAGATGCACCTTGCGCTTCTCTGTGTTGTGAGCTACTGTGCATTCTCCCATTTACCATCGGTTGCTGGCTACCCAGTGCTCAGCTGCACCGTGAAGGTCTCCAGAGCAACGCCTGCAGCTATGCACGGCGCAACACTGTTTTTCATCCATGCTCTGTCACCTTCCGGCTTTCCTGCCACCCTGCTCCTGACCTGACGAGCGGCGCACCGTTGCCGCTGCCACGTGCAGCATCAAGGCTGCCGCGCAGCAGAAGATGCAGCGCAAGCAGGCTGAGCAGCAGCGCGCCTCGGACCGTGTGGCTGCGCAGCAGGCCGACCCCAAGTTCGCCACCTTTGAGCAGCACACCAAGGGCATCGGGCAGAAGCTGCTGGAGAAGATGGGCTTCCAGGCGGGCGGCGGCCTGGGCAAGATGAAGCAGGGCATCGCCAAGCCCATCGAGGTGAAGCTGCGGCCCAAGGGCATGGGCATGGGCTTTGGCGACTACAAGGAGGCCAAGATGGTGCTGGGAAAGCTCGGCGCGGCGCCGGCGCCGGCGGCGGCGGCTCCCAGCGGCGGCGATGCTGCGGCGGCGGCTGAGCTGGAGCAGGAGCTGGCAGAGGCCAGCGCAAAGACGCAGGTGCGGCGCGGCTGCACCCGGGTCACCGGCCTCAGGGCCTGGGAGTGGTGGGGTGGCGGTGGATCTGGGCTGGGGGTTGCTGCCGAGTCGCTGGTCTCAGGGTTGGGTATAGTAGGGCAGCGGTGAGATGGGGCTGGGGGTTGCAGGAAGACGGTGGCGTGGTGTCGGTGCTTGCTGTGGTGCACTGGACATGGATGCGCAGTGGCTTCGGCAGGCTGCGCAGCGTGCTGGTGCAGGGGCACGGCTGCAGCAGTTGCTCAGCTGCCCTGCTACGGCTGCTGGCGTGGGGCCTGAGTGTTTGTGCTGACGACTCACAACAGGTTGACTCGGCTGGCCAGGGACAGCACAGAGCTGCTGACGACTGGCCAGTGCACACCAGAATGCTGAGGACGCGGCCGAGTGGTGTGGGTCGAGGCTGTGTTGGGATGCAGCTCTCTCTTCATGCTGCCCCCTCTCACTGCCGCTGCTGCCGCTGCCGCTACCGCTGCAGGCGCAGCTGTGGAAGAAGAAGGCCGCGCCTGCGCGCCAGAAGCGCACCTACAAGACTGCGGCCGAGGTGCTGGAGGAGGCTGGCGGGGGCGGGGGCGGGGCAGGCCGGCCGCCTGCCGCGCAGCCCATCCTGGACCTGCGGGGCCCCCAGGCTCGTCTCGTGACAGACCTGGAGCAGCTCAACAGAGCAGCAGGTGGGGTGGCTGCGCAATCGTGTGGTGGTTGGCACGTGGTGCACTGGGGTGGCTGGCAGCGGGTGGCAACCAGCCTGATGGTTGCATGGCCATGTGTGTGCAGCAGGCTCGGAGCACAGCAGCAGGCTTTGACGTTGACGTGGCGTGCCAGCTGGACCTCAGGGTGGCGCACTGGGTGCCGTGCTGGTGACAGCTGTGCAACAGCTGACTGCAGCAGCAGCAGGCGTGCTGTGCATGTGTGTGGAGTGGCTGGGCAGGCTGGGCAAGGCAGGGCGGCGCTGCTTGGCGTGGGCCAGGGGTGGGGCGTGTCTGCTCTGGCTGCTGGCGCAGTGCTGGCTGGCTGGTCTGTGTGGTGACTTCCACAATGAAATGCAGACACCTGCTTTGGCACCCCCCAGCTCTCACATCACCGGGGTGCATGCCGGCATTCCCTGCTGCTGCTGCTGCTGCTGCTGCTGCTGCTGCTGCTGCTGCTGCTGCTGCGCTGCTGCTGCCGCTGCTGCCGCCAGGTGACGGCTCAGCCCCTGACACTGGCGCGGGCGCGCCCATGCCCGAGCTGTCGCACAACATGGGCCTGCTGGTGAGCCTCACCGAGGCGCAGCTGCGGCGGCTGGACGCGGCGCTGCAGCACCAGCAGGACACCGCAGCGCTGCTGGCGCAGGAGCAGGCGCGCCTGCAGCAGGAGGTGGGCGCCGCGTCGTCGGCAGCGCAGCGCATCCAGGCGCTGGCGGGGCAGCTGCAGGCGGTGCAGGACGGCGGCAGCCGGCTGACCCTGGAGCAGCTGCATGTGCAGTACGCGGCGATGGCGGCGGCGTACCCCGAGGAGTACCTGCTGTACTGCCTGCCGGCCGCGGCGCTGGCGCAGGTGCTGCCGCTGCTGCGGCAGCTGCTGGCTGGGTGGCAGCCGCTGCTGCAGCCGCAGCTGGGCGCTGCGCAGTTTGGGGCCTGGCGGGGCCTGCTGGAGGGCGAGGGCGTGCGCCAGGCCGTGCTGGGCAGCTGGGAGGAGAGTGAGGACCCGTACGGGGTGGCGGCGGCTGAGCTGGTGCTGCCCCCCATACGGTGAGCGGGCGGGGCGGGGGCGTGCGGCCAAGCGGCGTGGTCGGCGGTCGGGGGTAGTGGGGTGTGGGGCACTTTTGGGTATGAGGTGGTGAAATGGAAGCTAGGGTTTGAGGAGGCTGGCGGTTGGAGGCGAGGGCTGCAGGGCTGCGGGAGGCACAGCTCTTTGGAGACATTGTGCTCAGCGGCTGCGCAGCTGGGCGTGGGCTGTGCATCCGCTGCAGTGAATGAGGTGTTGTGCGGCGCAAGCCAGACCTAACTAATGCTTGTGGAAGCGTGCTGCTGCGTCCGGAGAGTGTGAGGGTAGTAGGTGGTGTGCTGGCCTGCGTCCCAGCGGCTGCACAGCTGCCCACAGGACCAGCAGGCACTCCCCGCTCCCAACGTGCACCCACCCGCCACCCGTTTCTCCATGTTCAGCCACTATGTCTGACCAAAGTCCCCTATGCCGAACATCAGCATTGCACATTTTCATGCTTGCCCATGGGCATGCTGCCCTACCTGCTGCTGCTGCTGCTGCTGCTGCTGCTGCTGCTGTTGGCCCGCTGCAGGTCTGCCATCACGTCCTGGGAGCCGCGCTGCCCCGAGCCCCTGCTGGCATGGCTGGACACCTGGCAGCCCCTGCTGCCCCGTGGCGCGATGCGGCAGCTGCTGACGGGCCTGGTCATGCCACGCATCGCTGCTGCGGTCGAGGCCTGGGACCCCACGCGCGAGACGCAGCCGATCCATGCCTGGCTACACCCCTGGCTGCCCCACCTGGCTGCTGAGCTGGCCAGCGTGTACCCAACCATACGGTGAGCAACAGCTAAACTGCTGGCTGCGTTGCGGGTGCTGGAGACGAGTCGTCTCAAGAGTATGCTGCTGTGTCCTGGCATCAACACTGCCGGCGAGCTGCCTGTGTGTTACGTAGTGCTCTCTGCTGTTCCGAAGTGCTTTTAAGTATCTCATTCACTGGCAGAGTTGTGCTACCCTGGATCACAGGCTGCTGCTGCTGCTGCTGCCGCTGCTGCTGCTGCTGCTGCTGCTGCTGCTGCTGCTGCTGTTCTTCTGCAGGCACCGGCTGAGCCGCGCCCTCACTGCATGGCATGCCAGTGATGGCAGCGCGCGGCTGCTGCTGGCGCCCTGGGCTGGCGTGTTTGACCCCGCAGACTGGGAGGCACTGCTGCAGCGCAGCATCCTGCCCAAGCTGGCACAGTCCTTGCAGACGGTGAGCGCCCGGCATGACGCAGCTTGCTGTGTGCGTGCCGGCTGGCTCTATGCCAGCGGGGGCCAGTCAAGGTGGGCTGGGCGTTGCCGCTCACGCAGTGGCGCGCTGCGATCCGCTGATGTGGCCGCATGCGCTTGCCGCTTGCTTGGGAAGCAGGATGCTAACACTGCTACAAAAATGCTGCAGACAGCCGCATACATCAGCCGATACTTGACGCTGGTGCTGCCGGCAATGCCACGCACCAGGGCCTGAGCTAGCTTGCATGCCAGCACCGCAACATGTGTGATTGCGCTGCGCCTGCTTGCCTTGAGCTTGAGAGCGCTCAGCAGCCGTTGCTTCATGCCTGGTGGATGGGACGCCTGCTTGCATCAGAGCGGGTACCTCTGCAGCATGCTGCCTGTGTTGCTGCAGAAGCAGGCTCAAGCGCTTTGCCACATCACTGCTTCCTATGTCCTGCTGCTGCTGCTGCTGCTGTGCCGTGTTGCACCTTGCAGGAGTTGGTGCTCAACCCCATCACCCCTCAGCTGGAGCCCTTCCACTGGGCCATGGCCTGGCACGGCCTGCTGCCCACCAGCCAACTGGCAGCCCTGCTGGAGAGTGCCTTCTTCCCTGCCTGGCACGCGCTGCTGCACCACTGGCTGTCCCACACCCCCGACTACGATGAGGTCACGCGCTGGTACCTGGAGTGGAAGGGCATGTTCCCGCAGGACCTGCTGGACCACCCGCGCGTCCGTGCAGGCTTCAGCGCGGCACTCAACATGATGAACAGCGCAGCCGACGGCCGGCCGCTGCCGCCAGCAGCACCAGCAGCGCCAGCAGCATCGGGTCCTGTGCCGTCTTGGAGGGCTGAGCTGGGTGGCGGCGCCGCCGCGCCCGACCAGCCGCCGGCACCCAAGCCGATGCGCGGCGCAGCAGCAGTGTCGGAGCCGAGTTTCAAGGACCTGGTTGCGCGCTATGCGGAGGAGCAGGGGCTGGACTTTGTTCCACGTGCTGGGCGGCTGCATGACGGGCTGCAGGTGTATTCGTTCGGTGGCGTGAGCTGTGTGGTGGATGCTGCGCATAGCTTGGTGCGGGCGCAGCTGAAGGACAGGGGCTGGGCGCCCGTGTCTCTGCAGAAGCTGAGGCAGGAAGCATTGGCACGAAGAGGCAGCTAGTGGCTTCTGGTGTGTTGTCTGGCTGGCATGGCTGTCGCTGGTGCAGGCTGGGCTGCCGGCGGCTGGATCGCTGGCCTGTTGTTTGTACGGACTACGTATACAGATTGTGTTGTGTTGTGGAATGTTGTGAGTGGCATGTTGCACTGTCAGTTGGTCTGCTTGCTGTGCGAGATGCTGTAGGCACCGACCAGAAGCACGGCATTTGCACGGCTTGACACAACACAGCTGTTCATATCTAAAACTTGATCATTTGTGGAGCGCAGCTCGTTCTGTGCTGGCAGAAAGTGCCGTCCGTTTCTGCTACGATGAAACCGCCGGCCGTAACAGCGTGCATGGCTGCATGAATGCTGTACAACCGCATGCTGTTATGAAACAAATAAATGAAATAATAATTTAGGTATGCAAAAATTATCGGCAGGAGCAGCAACCTCCGAGGCTGCGCCGCAGGAGTGCCGTGCAGGTGGTTACTGTTTGTCTATTGCAGCCAGCCAGCCACGATGCTTTACATGGAGTGCAAGAAACTTTTTCTTACTAATATCAAGTATCCAAATGCATTCCGCAGTCATGGCATCCACCTGTGCATGGGTGTCGTTGTGAAGCACTCACCTGCAGCACGACAAAGTGCCTCTACGAGACAGCAACACAAATTCCGTACAAGTCAAGGATATAAAGCAACTAACGTCGAATATAGCATTGCCAGTGATGCAGAGTCGCTCTTCGAACGACAGCAACAGTGGTGTGCTGCTGCGCGCATGCGGTTGCTGCTGTTGTTGTTGCTGCTACAGACAACAGTGGTGCTTAGGATCTGCCTCAGCTGGTTGTCAAACACATAGTGATTACACAGTGATAGCACGCCAGGATTATGTGTTGAGGCTGGGTATCTGGTGCAATGATGCCTGCATGTGTAATTGGCAGAGGTGTGGCCACCAGAAGTGCCAACTTGAGTGAGTGACACAATGCTGCCCATAAGCAGCCGCACTGCCAGTCTGGTAGTGCAAACCATGCTCTACATACCCTGGTAAATCTCCTGAAGTGCGGATGACTGGCCCAGGGGCCTGGTGTAAGTCCAACCGCCCGTGGCTGGGCTAAAAAAGCAACTGGAATTGACGGATTTGTGCGGGTGGTTTCGATCGCCCAAACAATGAAGAAGAAACTGGGTACAATTACAAGAAATCCTCAAGAGCGGAACGACGGCTCGCTGGGCTAGTGCTTGAGGCAGGTTCATTCCTCTACAACTCTATTGTATATATACAGGATCAGGCCAGCCAAACGCAATTGGCGTTTGGTCACATTGAATGTACTGTCGTGTTGAACCAGTGAGGTTTTTTGGGTGGCAACTTTTCCTCACTACCATTATGACTATAGGCCCCTTTATTGGGGCGGCTGACTATGCGGAGGAGCAGGGGCTGGACTTTGTTCCACGTGCTGGGCGGCTGCATGACGGGCTGCAGGTGTATTCGTTCGGTGGCGTGAGCTGTGTGGTGGATGCTGCGCATAGCTTGGTGCGGGCGCAGCTGAAGGACAGGGGCTGGGCGCCCGTGTCTCTGCAGAAGCTGAGGCAGGAAGCATTGGCACGAAGAGGCAGCTAGTGGCTTCTGGTGTGTTGTCTGGCTGGCATGGCTGTCGCTGGTGCAGGCTGGGCTGCCGGCGGCTGGATCGCTGGCCTGTTGTTTGTACGGACTACGTATACAGATTGTGTTGTGTTGTGGAATGTTGTGAGTGGCATGTTGCACTGTCAGTTGGTCTGCTTGCTGTGCGAGATGCTGTAGGCACCGACCAGAAGCACGGCATTTGCACGGCTTGACACAACACAGCTGTTCATATCTAAAACTTGATCATTTGTGGAGCGCAGCTCGTTCTGTGCTGGCAGAAAGTGCCGTCCGTTTCTGCTACGATGAAACCGCCGGCCGTAACAGCGTGCATGGCTGCATGAATGCTGTACAACCGCATGCTGTTATGAAACAAATAAATGAAATAATAATTTAGGTATGCAAAAATTATCGGCAGGAGCAGCAACCTCCGAGGCTGCGCCGCAGGAGTGCCGTGCAGGTGGTTACTGTTTGTCTATTGCAGCCAGCCAGCCACGATGCTTTACATGGAGTGCAAGAAACTTTTTCTTACTAATATCAAGTATCCAAATGCATTCCGCAGTCATGGCATCCACCTGTGCATGGGTGTCGTTGTGAAGCACTCACCTGCAGCACGACAAAGTGCCTCTACGAGACAGCAACACAAATTCCGTACAAGTCAAGGATATAAAGCAACTAACGTCGAATATAGCATTGCCAGTGATGCAGAGTCGCTCTTCGAACGACAGCAACAGTGGTGTGCTGCTGCGCGCATGCGGTTGCTGCTGTTGTTGTTGCTGCTACAGACAACAGTGGTGCTTAGGATCTGCCTCAGCTGGTTGTCAAACACATAGTGATTACACAGTGATAGCACGCCAGGATTATGTGTTGAGGCTGGGTATCTGGTGCAATGATGCCTGCATGTGTAATTGGCAGAGGTGTGGCCGCCAGAAGTGCCAACTTGAGTGAGTGACACAATGCTGCCCATAAGCAGCCGCACTGCCAGTCTGGTAGTGCAAACCATGCTCTACATACCCTGGTAAATCTCCTGAAGTGCGGATGACTGGCCCAGGGGCCTGGTGTAAGTCCAACCGCCCGTGGCTGGGCTAAAAAAGCAACTGGAATTGACGGATTTGTGCGGGTGGTTTCGATCGCCCAAACAATGAGAAGAAACTGGGTACAATTACAAGAAATCCTCAAGAGCGGAACGACGGCTCGCTGGGCTAGTGCTTGAGGCAGGTTCATTCCTCTACAACTCTATTGTATATATACAGGATCAGGCCAGCCAAACGCAATTGGCGTTTGGTCACATTGAATGTACTGTCGTGTTGAACCAGTGAGGTTTTTTGGGTGGCAACTTTTCCTCACTACCATTATGACTATAGGCCCCTTTATTGGGGCGGCTGACTATGCGGAGGAGCAGGGGCTGGACTTTGTGCCACGTGCTGGGCGGCTGCATGACGGGCTGCAGGTGTATTCGTTCGGTGGCGTGAGCTGTGTGGTGAATGCTGCGCATAGCTTGGTGCGGGCGCAGCTGAAGGACAGGGGCTGGGCGCCCGTGTCTCTGCAGAAGCTGAGGCAGGAAGCATTGGCACGAAGAGGCAGCTAGTGGCTTCCGGTGTGTTGTCTGGCTGGCATGGCTGTCGCTGGTGCAGGCTGGGCTGCCGGCGGCTGGATCGTTGGCCCTTTTTCACGGACTAAGTGTACAGGTTGTGTTTTGTTATGGATTGTTGTGAGTGGCACGTTGCACTATCAGTTGGTCGGCTCGCACAGTGTGCGAGATGCTGCAAAACCCAGGCGACAACCAGATACACGGCATCCGCACGGAATGGCACAAACTTACTGTTTAAATCAAAAAATGCAACATATGTGAAGCGCAGCTTGTTTTGTTCTGGCAGGAAAAGGCTGTCCGTTTTTGCTACGAGGAAACCGCCGGCCGTAACAGCGTGCATGGCTGCATGAATGCTGTTCAAACGCATGCTGTTATAGAACGTATAAATGAAATAACTTGTGTATGCGCAAATAGTGGCAGGAGCAGCAACCTCCGAGGCTGCGCCGCAGGAGTGCCGTGCAGGTGGTTACTGTTGACTATTGCAGCCAGCCGGCTACGATGCCTGAACTGGTGTGCAAGGGATTTCTGTTCACTAATGCAAATGCCCAAATGCATTCCGCAGCCATAGCATCCACCTGGGCATGGTTTCCATTGTGACGCACTCACCTGCAATACGACAGAGTGCCGCAGCTGTTACTAGGGGCCGGAAGCATAATTACCTTACAAGTCAAGGATACCAAGCAACTAACGTCATATTCAGCATTGCCAGCGATGCAGAGTCGCTCCTTGAACAACAGCAACAGTGGTATGGTGTTGCTGCTGCTGCTGCTGCTTGCTGCTGCTGCTGCTGCTGCTGCTGCTGCTGCTGCTGCTGCTGCTGCTGCTGCTGCTGCTGCTGCTGCTGCTGCTGCTGCTGCTGCTGCAGACAGCAGTGGAGCTCAGTGGCAGCTTGGCTGTGGTATGGGCACGTGGTTGCCCTTTCAGTGTGTCATGCATTGCATCATAATTGATACTATAGCTAGACGATGTGCCGGGCAACTCCTCTCTTGTTTAGTTGCATCATGCGCACCACTCAGCCGTGGACAGTAACCTCAACATTTGGGACTGGATTGGTTCTGAGCTCATCACCCGGTGGATGTCTATGTTCCTGCCTGCATCATGCAGGTGTAGATGGGGTGGTTTCCAATACCAAACACCAAATACCAAAGTTTTTTATCGGATGGCTTCCGGCGGTCACCGCGGCAACGCTAATGCTGTTGCTGCATTGTTTTGCACAACAGTGCTGCAACGGTGTTGCGGAAGTTATGATGCAGGCATGTGGCTGGCAGCAGGCTTGCATCAACAACTTGATGAAGCAAGCGCGCACCGCTATAATGCATGGTAGCAGCAGGCATGGCCCCTGGGCGCAATTCATGTCCACTGCCTAGTGGATGACATACGTCATCACTGCTGCAATACGGCCGCCTAATGTTCATGAACAGTACTTGGTTGGTTAATTGCATACAATACATTACATTACATTGCTTAGTTAGTTGATTGCATGTTACCGAATTACCGAATTACCACCGAATCACCAAAGTAGGGCCACTGGCCCACCCGCAAAGGAGCCAAACAAGGCTCATGGGGTCCACAAAACTCAAAACAAGACCATCAACCGACAGAAGCCGCAACCTCAACAAGCTCCGAGAGCTCAGAACTCAGAAAGGAGCCAAACAAGGCTCATGGGGTCCAAATGTCTCTCCAATACCCAAAGGGGGGAAAGGGAGGCACAGCATGCACGCACAAGCAGCCAACATACAGTATTGCCTAGCGGTAAATCCATCCGAAAGGGCACAACAGCTGGTAGCAGCATAGGTGGCGAGTGAACCACGCAACAAACCAGGATAGGGGTTGTGGCCCTCCTCTGTGGGGGCAGCATACTCCTCAAACAACAGCACAACCGAGAAACAAATATGGATGTCGGCATGGCTCAGGTGGCATCAAAATGCAACATTATGCGCAAATTCCACAAGGTCCATGGGCAACCTTGTCTCAAGTGGCAAACTGGTGAAAGCTCAAAGAACTCAAAGCGCTGACAAACGCAGCACTGCAAGCACAAAGGCAAGATGATTGCTGTGACAACGATGTTATGACATCACATAAATGTGACACTTGCCAGGGCAGCAACAAGCGTCGGCGCACTACTGCAGACTATATGCCTTGATACACATACATGTGCTCAGATCAACCCCATCCCAGGCATGCTGCGTAGGTGCACCCATGCAGCTGTACCTGCCCAACAGAATGGCTGCACATGCAGTTACACAGCAGTGTGGCCTGCAAGCTGCCATTGAGCTTTCGCTCAGCCAGCTGCATGCAGCACCGCCGCTGTGCGGCACAAGCGGTTGCGGGTTACGGATTACCATTTACCAAAGTGGGACCACTGGCCCACCCCGTAAAGAGCTACACATTGGAGCCCAGGAGCCGTTAAATCCCTTCTTTTACATTGGCTCATGGAGTCCAACAATGTCTCAGCAGAACCAAAGGGAGGGAGGGAGGCAGAGCATGCACAAGCAGCAACACATAGAATACCGTAAGCGCAATAATGATGAGGAACCAATATTATAAGAATTGTGCTCGGTGCGATAAAGTGGCGCAAAGAATATTAGTAATGTCGTGTTGCGTGACATGTCAGAGCGCAACAATTGTAAGTAACGCAGCCCTCGATCTGCTGCTGTGCGGCCGTAATTAGCGCTCTTTCCTTGTAATCTAATATTTAAGTATCACATCACCATTTGTAAAGACGTTTCAACGCCAGAGAGCAGTCGAAACTGCTCCCAGCAGATGTTGTGTTGTTGGTGCCCGCACAGTAAATATAAGTGACGCGGTCGAGCTGAATGATAAAAACCAAAATTTACAAATTGTTTCTACTAAAATTAATGTTGGTTCGTTATCATGATTGCGCTTATGGTATCCTAGACAACATCATGCTGCCAAACGGCACAATACGTGTCGGCGGCGTAACTGGCACGCAACAAACAAGGGTGGGGCTGAGGGAGCATACACAGCAGACAGTACAGCAACCAAGCAGCAACGGTGTAGGTCAGCGTGGCCCAAGCGGCATCCAAGGCCGCAAAACCAATCTCAACCGTTGCAGAGGCTCTGCAAGGTCTGTGGGCAACCTTTTCTTATTTGGTAATATCGGTATCTGGCACTGGGGGAGTCTCATAGTCACTGATGACCCCTCTTTCCGCCCCGGTGGGGCGCGGGGCCGATGGCGCTGATGCTATGGCTTGAATGGGTAATATGATGTTGATGATATAAAGTCACGGATGACGGTCATCATGCTCGCAAAAGCAGCATGTATCTGTTGACACAAGGCAAGGTGCTTGCTGTGACAGCAAATTATATATGACATAACACACTTAATCCACGCTTGCCAGGGCCACACCATGCTTTGTAGCCGCAGCTTACAGGGTACAATTATGAATGCAGTTGATCCAAGCTGGGCATGCCCTGCGCAGGGGCCCATGGGTGTGCTCAGCTGTTGCTAGCTGCGAATAGCAGCTGAACAAAAGCTAAGCTCACTACCAAAACTTGTGAGAAAATTTCAATGACCCAAAACCTTCGCCCGCTGAAAGCCGAATTATCCTGGTCACCTGGTGGCAGGATCCATACATGACACTGCCTGCTGTCGCTTTCAGCCACACAATTCGCCGTGCAACAGCATAATTCGCACTAGGCAAGATCAGGGCCTGATCATCAGGCGCAGTAACGGCTGCGTTATCGCAAATGTGCCAATGACAGCTCACCATGGGATGTGCTGCGTACTGCCGCACCATGTGCGAGTCACAGACTGGGTACTTTACTTCAAAAGTGCTGAGATCAGCAGTATCATCATAGGTTGTGAAGGTGTTGGACCTGCACTGCATGTGTCATGTGTTCGAAAGCTGACAGGCCTGAGAACTCCAACAGGGAAGACGCCTGGGCTTCAAGGACCCGTCTACGAGAAACATGGCGAGAGCTGATGGTTGAGTGCAGATGCGAGACGCGCCTCTGGCAGAGTCATGGCTCTCGCAACACCCACGGTGCCGCAAGGAGGTCTACAATTCGCCAACAGGGTGATCTTGCACATAGACCTGGACTGTTTCTACGCCCAAGTAGAGCAGAAGCGACTTGAGATTCCAAGAGACGTGCCATGCGCGGTGCAGCAGTGGAATGGTAAGGCAGCAACTGCTTTCAGGCAGCCTGTGGTGTGCAGCCTGCTGCTGTGTCGGGCTGACTGGCAGTGCAGTCTCCTGCACTGTTGGCAGCACAGGATCTCCTTGCAGTTAAAGGGGCCGTACTTACGCACATGCAGTGCAGTAGTGCCCGCCTTCACCGCACCGTGCCCCCCATCTCCCGCACCTGCAGGCCTCATTGCTGTCAACTATGCCGCCAGGGCTGCTGGCATCACCCGCCACATGCGCGTGGCTCAGGCCAAGCAGCACTGCCCTGAGCTACGGCTGGTGCATGTGCAGACCATAGGATGCGTGCAGCAGCCAGCGAGCGCCGCTGCTGGTGATGCAGACGGAGAATGTATCAGCGCGGCTGCTGCTGCTCCTGCTGCCGCGGCTGCAGCGGCAGCCACTGCCGGTGCAGCAGCATGCAGCCCAGGAAACTCAGCAGCAGGAGCTCATGCTGCTGCTGCTGCTGCTGCTGCTGCTGCTGCTGCTGGTGCTGGTGCTGGTGCGGGGACTGGCAATGCTGCAGGACATGATGCAGATGCAGCAGCCGCAGCGGGTGATGTGGAAGGATCAGCGCAGGACAGGGGCAGCAGCAAGGCCTGCCTGCAGCGCTACCGGAAGGTATGATTCATACCGTATGAGTTGCGGCAGCAGTGCTCGACTCATGGCAGGAGCACAGCAGCTGCATGCTACGCACAACAGCTGCTGAGCTGTGTGCTGATACAGGCACAGCACGCAAGCTTGCACCTCCGCAATGGGTTTGCATCTGCGGAGCATGCAGCAGCTGTGTGCTGGAGTACCAGCAGCTGTGGTGTGCGCACAGCTGCTGCCTGGCCGTGCTCGCTCTTGTCTGTGCCTGATGCGTGGTTGTCTGCAGGCAGGTTTGTGCAGCGCTGGTGTGCAGTGGCTGACTGTGCCAGCAGGTGCCAGTACGACCGCCGCCTCAATCGCTGCTGCAGGCGTCTGCTGACATCATGCGCCTGCTGGGCCAGCTCACGCCAGGCTGCCTGCTGGAGAAGGCCTCCATTGACGAGGTCTACATAGACGCAACGCCCGCCGCGGTGGGCACTCCGCGCCTGCAGCACAGCATGATGCCAGCAGTGGCAATGTGTGAGCTGGTCAATGGGCTGCTGCAGAGCCTCCGGTCTTCAGCAGCAAGCAGGTTGCGTACACCTGCCTGCTGACGTGCCTCTGCTGTGCCGCCACTCTGGGCTGCGCGCACTCAGTGCAGCTGCCGCCTGCGTGCTGTGCATGGCGGGTGGCGACGCTGCTGGTGCAGGTGCGGGAGTTGACAGCAGCCGAGGGCTCCAGCACAGCAGCAGCAGCAGCAGCAGCAGCAGCTGCAGGCAGTGCCGAGCCTGCCGCAGATGACGCCGAGCATGACGCTGGGGGTGCTGCTGCTGGCGGTGGCGGGCCTGGCGTCGCTGCACTGCTGGCGCGTGCCGCTGGCTGCAGCGTGGTGCTCGGGGAGGGCGGGCTGCAGGCGGACAACGCGTACGATAGGCTGGCAGCAGCAGGTGGGGCGTTGGCAGGGGCAGCAGCAGCAGCAGCAGCAGCAGCAGCCTGCAGCAACAGCAGCTACACACGGGTTGCAGGAGAACGAGCAGCTGAGCCTCCAGCTGCGTTGGAGCTGATGCTGAGTATGCTGCAAGTGGCTGCTGCAGCAAAGCGTGCATTGTGTTGTAACCATGTCATATCAAGGTGGAGCTGCAAGGTTTGAGGTCAACAGCCGCCCGTGCCTTGCCATGGCCACAGTCCAGTGCTGCCACACCTCGCCAGTGGTGCTGCGGCCTGTCAACAGGGTTGCACCGCAACCACGGCCTCCCGCCTGAGTCAGCCCGCCCACCCATCACATGTTACCAGCCACGCATCTCCCACTGCTGCTGCTGCTGCTGCCCGCAGGCGCTGTCATCGCGCAGCGGCTGCGGCGCGAGGTGCTGGCCCGGCTGGCGTTCACGGCCTCTGCAGGCATCGGCCCCAACAAGCTGCTGGCCAAGATCGGCAGCGCCAAGAACAAGCCCAACCAGCAGACGCTGCTGCTGCCGCGCTCAGTGCAGGAGCTCATGCAGGTGGCTGGGGCGGGCTGGCAGGGCTGCGCGGCCGCCAGCCAGCAGTACGCGCTGCGGATGCGATGCCTGCCTGGCAATGCCTGCATGTCGACTGGGGAATGTGCTGCTGGTGAAGACAGCAGGGCTCGCAAGGGCTGTACGGGCGGTCCTGCACAACTTGTGCCAGGAATTTGGGGCAGGCTTGCCAGGCAGCTGCATGGGGGCCCTGCTTGGTGGGCGAGCAGCAGGGTCCATCGCCCCACAGCAGTGCCTGGCGCCAAGCCCTGCCCTGCACATGTTCCTGGACTGCAGGCAGTGCATCAACCGTCTGCTGCCTCGCCCCTGCTGCTGCTGCTGCTGCTGCTGCTGCTGCTGCGGCGGCGGCCGCGCAGGACCTCCCCCTGGGCAAGGTGAAGGGCCTTGGCGGCAAGCTGGGCCAGCAGCTGGAGGCGCTGGGCGCGCCCACGGCTGGCGCCGCTGCCGGGCTGGCGTACGAGGCGCTGCTGGCTCACCTTGGGCCCAAGGCCAGGTGGGGGCAGGCCAGGCGGCACTGCGGGCAGGCGGGGGGGGGGGGAGTCCAGCAGCAGCAGGCAGGCAGGGGGTGGGGTGTGTTGCGCTGTGGAGCAGCTGAGGTGTGTGGCGCTGCGTGCTGGCCCTGTGCTGTGGTGGCGGCCCAGGTGAGGGCGCAGTGCGGGGGGGTGCAGCTCACCAGGTGGTGGGGGTGGCGGTGTCAGCAGCAGCTGCATGTGCACCCACGCAGGGCGCCGCGCTGTCGGGTGTGCACCTGTGGGGCGTATGGGCAGGCCCGAGCAGCAAGCCGCCGCCCCTGCGGCGCTGCCGCCTGCTGTCCCAGAGCAGCCCTGCTCACGTGCATGTGGTGCTGTGCTGTGCTGTGGTGTGCCGGGCGCCGCAGGTGGGTGTTCAACGCTGTGCGCGGCATCGACGACGAGCCCGTCATGCCCAAGGACAAGGTGAGGCGCGGCGGATGTGCAGTGCACAGCCTGGCACGTGCGGCCCCGCCCCCGCTGGCTGCACGGCTGCTGCAGCTGCTGTGGGGTGCTGCTGCTGTCCAGCTGGCCATCAAGCTGTCACACGCTGGCTGCGATGCAGGGTTGGACCCTGCCTGCCTGCCTGCCAGCCTGCCAGCCTGCCTGGGTGCTTGCATCAGCGGCAGCCTGCGCGCCTGCTGATTCGCTGCTGCAGCTGCTGTGGGGTGCTGCTGCTGTCCAGCTGGCCATCAAGCTGTCACACGCTGGCTGCGATGCAGGGTTGGACCCTGCCTGCCTGCCTGCCAGCCTGCCAGCCTGCCTGGGTGCTTGCATCAGCGGCAGCCTGCGCGCCTGCTGATTCGAGTGAAATTGCTCGCGCAACCACCACCACGTCCCGCTGCCGCTGCTGCTGCTGCTGCTGGCTCAGGTCAAGTCCATCAACTCCTGCAAGAGCTTTGAGCCGCTCAGCAGCCTGCCCCCGCTGCAGCAGTGGCTGGGCGTGCTGGCTGCTGAGCTGGCGGAGCGCATGGCGGAGGACGAGGCGGAGCACGCCCGGCGCCCACGCAGCCTGGGTGAGGGGGGGGGCTGTGTGTGCTGCTGCCGCTGGCCGTGTGGGCAGGCATGGTTGTGGTGCATTGTTGCGCCTGTGGTGGCTGGCAGTCTTGCCGTCGTGTGTTGGTGGGCCGCAGCTGGCGGACCGCGCAAAGAAGCTGCGCGGTGCTCGCTGCTGAGCTGGTGGGCTGCCGGGCAGCAGGCCCCGGGATGATGCAGCAGGCGCTGTCAAGGCCACATGGCCTGGCTAGGCTCAGCTCGGGCTGTGCTGCAGGTGCATCAAAGCAGCAGCGGTTGGTGGGGCGGTGGGGTGGAGGCGTGTCTGCTGGCATCTGCATGCGGGTGGGGCTGCGCAGGGTGGGGCGCCGCATCGCATGGCCTGCTGCTCGGGAGTGCAGCTGCTGTGGGACCGCCCAGCTCCCAGCTGGCAGTTGACCTGGCACGAGACTGCCCTGGCTGTGACCTGGCTGCTGCTCTTCACCGGCGGCTCTGCTGGGTTGGTGCTTGACCTGATGCTTGACAAGCTGCAGCGACACAACTCACCTGGTGGCAGCCAAACTGATGTGCGACTGCTGTGTTGGCTGCTGCTGCATGCTCGCCTGGGCCCACCATGCTGCGTGCTGTGCAGTGCTGCAGTACCGCAGCGCTGCGCCTGGCCTGTCTGGGGGCAGCCGCGGCACCCCGGACCGCAGCGTGCGCGGCGCCATGCCCCCTGCTGCCAGCAAGGACGGCGTCAGTGCTGACGTCATCACAGTAGCAGCCCTGCAGCTGTTCAGGCGCATCAAACCAGCGCCCTGGCCGGTTGTCCGCCTGGCACTTGTCGCCACAGAGTTTGTTGAGCAGGGGGGTGGTGCAGGCAGCGGTGCTGCTATGGCGAGGTTCCTGGCTGGTGGTGTGGGCACACGCACAAACACAGAGCAGCTGGAGCAGCAGCAGCAGCAGCAGCAGCCTGAAGAGCAGCATCCAAAGCAGCAGCTGCAGCAGGCACTGCAGCAGCAGCAGCTTGGGCAGCAGCCACCTGCAGTCCCAGGGAGCGTTTGCAGCGCTGGGGTGCTTCAGGCCGGCGGGCATCAGCACGGCAAACATGGCAAGCAGCAGTCGCAACTGCACTTGGAGCAGTTCCTGCAGCAGCCAACGGTGGATGAAGGGCAGCAGCAGCAGCGGCAGCGACAGGGGCAGCAGTTCCAGCAGGAGCAGCCTGCTGCAACAAGTGACGCGTCCACCAGCACGGCGCAACTGCCTCACAGCGTGCCAGCTGCTGCACCGCCTGCTGTCGCCTCCCCAGGCCTCCTCCCTGCTTCTCCATCAGCAGCAGCAGCAGCAGCAGCTGCTGCTGCCACACCAGCATCACCAGCAGCCGTGCCCAGGCTCGCACCCCGCTCAGCAGCGGCACCTCGAACTGAAGCACCTTCTACGACTGCAGCACCAGCAGCTGGTGGTAGTAACACTGCAGGAGCTGCGCAGGCACCAGCAGCAGCACTCCGCACCACTCTAGGGCCAGAGCAGCAGCAGCAGCAGCAGCAGCAGCAGGACCTGCTGTGTAACGTTGATGTCGCAGAGCAGGCACGCATCCTCAGGGACATTGAGGTCCAGGGCATGCTGCAGCGCAACCAGCAGCTGCAAGGCAGGCAGCCCAATACGGCTGGCAGCAGCAGGAAGAGGTCACCCGCTAGCAGCAGCAGGGCATTGCAGCCTGCCAAGAAGCAGGCAGGGAAGCAGCAGCAGGGTGGAGGCAAGCAGAGGAGCATATCAGATTTGTTTGGGGCGCAGAAGAAGTAACCAGCTGTGTTTGCCACCCCTAGGAGGCCTTATCAAGCAGCGCCAGGCTGCCCTGCAGGCGTGCCAGCTGGCGCCACCTGGTGAGCAGTGTGCCTTGGTGCATTGGCGAATGACGCATGATGGCCTGCAGACTGGCAGACACGAGAGGCACGCTGTACGCTGCAGGATCAACACGGACTGAAACGGCTGCTGTGCTCATTGTGCTCATCAAGCCATGGCTGCCTGTGCTGCCCCACTGCCCAGTGTATGAAGGACGAACAGCTGGGAATGGCACAGCCGATGATGCTGGCACGGAGCCGTGTGGGCGCACACACGCTCCACACAGCAGCACTGCAGGCTGCGCGGCAGACAGCGCGGCAGGGGCGGCGCAGGCGGCGCGCACGGTGTCTGGCACTGGCGGGGCCTGACTCAGCAGCACTGCGGGTGTCTGGTGCTGCACGCGCAAGTCGGTGTTGCACGCGCAAGCCGATGGCCCAATTTCGTGCGTCATGCAGCAGCGCGCTGAGCCAGCTGTGCTTGGTGTGCGGATGGCCGTGGTGCAGGTGCGCTGGCTTGCACGCCACGCTTGCCAGTGGACGTGGCTGGCATTACTGGCAAGCAGCGATGCGCGGGCAGCTGCCGAAGCTGGCAGCATGCCCCAGGGCAGTGATGGCCGTTGTCTGCTGCCTACATGCTGCCAGATCACTGCATGCTAGTGCCGTGTCCTCTCACATGCATCATGATCGCTGCTCGGATGCAGCCGCAGCAGGCTACTGCGGTGAGCCCAAGGAATTTTTGTTGGCGTAGGGCACGTGCTCAGGCGCTGCCGGCAGTGAGCAGTCAGTGCCTGCTGCTGGCTTTGCCAGGCCCTGGCAAGTATGCGTGTCTTCAGAGTGTGCTGCTGGTCTAACTCGGCTTGGCTGGACAGTGCAGTGGCAGCGCTGTGCTGTTGAGAGTCACTCTGGCACTCCTTACCAGCTGTTGTTGTGCCTAGACCATGTTATGTGTTTTGTAGCAGCACTGTAAGCTATCATGAGATGCACAGCAAGGACAGCATGTAAAACACAAACAGTTCTAATTTAAAACGGAACAACCTGCCATGCTGTCTGCGCTGCTGCTGCTGCTGCATGTAACACCACGGTTGCAAGACATGTTGTACTCGTGTCACCGATGCAAGCATATTGCGTCTTAACTGAGCCCACAAACACCCTACACTGCTGTCTGCTGCAGCAACTGCTGCATGTCACCGCCTGCTAGCAAGACTTGCCGTGATTCCCTTTGCTCACAGCTGCCAGCATTTCATAATAAAAAGTACAACGTATAAAGCACCGTCACCCTGTTATCTAATGCTGCTACTACCGCTGCGCTGCCTTTTCACCACATGTTAGCTGGGCCATGAGTACGTTGGCGTTGGAGAGGTGCGCCTGCTGGCCTCCAAAGCTGGGGTGGAGACAGCCAAGGGCACCCACCTCTGGCACTCTGACAAGGCGCTGGGGTTGACGGCAGGCAGCAGCACTCTACATGGCAAGAAGGACGTGGTGGAAGCAGCTGGGGTGGTGCTGCTGGTGCCGTGCGAGCGTGTGAGGAAGATGCCCACAGCTATAGTGCAGTACCTTGTGTTATAGCTATGAATGGATGTCGCAGCTGTGTGGCAATCATGGGATCTCCACAACGTCAATGTTGTGCTGTGCCATCCTGCAGGCCAGCTGGGCGTGATGTCCATGTCAATCATGCATGACAGCTGGTGAAGTGTCATCGTGTGCATACATTGCTACTGCTGTGCAGCTTGCGATGTGCAGGTCATACATGCACACGTGTATGTGTGTGTGGTGCTCAGCCAGCAGAGCATACAGCAATGCAGCTGGCCTGCAGCGGGTATCACATGCTGCAGCAGGAGCTACAGCATTATGATGGCTCTAAAGCGGATGTTCTCAATGTGTAACTTTCTTGATTGTATCAAAGGAGCCATAATATGGGATCATATTGACCAATGTCGGCCCAGCAACGACAGCGTGACCCCTAGCAGCGCCTGATTATATGCCCTGCGTGTACCGGAATATCCGTCAGGGCCGCGGCAGATAATCCGCCACACGATGACTACCCAAAAGGATTACCCGTCAAGTATATATAGGATATATCCACAGCGATTATCCGTGAGTACTTGATATCAAAGCGGATTACTCGAAAACGAACATTTGTACCCTCGGATAATCGGTTACCCACCCACTGCAGCAAGGATAACCTGGTGGGTGTCCTGTTGATTATCCGCTCTCTTCACAGGAGTTTTCCTCGGATTATCCACCCCTGGCGTTGGTAGGGGCAGCGTCACCCGACCACAAGGTTGGGTTGAGCTCCGCAGCCGCCTTTGAGTGCACTGCAGTGGGCATATGTTAGCGACACCCATGCACTGTTTCACGATGAAGGTGTTTGTGTTGGCTCCTGATCGGGGTTCACACTCCTTGTTGGTTTAAGCATGTCATTTCAAATAACGCAATGCATGATGTACCCGTACCACTGGTGCATGCAAGTTGCGATGCATGATGGAGCCTGGGTCCTGAGGTTTTATACCCAAGGCAACAAAGGAGGGGGCATCCCGATCAAGAGCGAGGCCGATGGCATTGTTGCTATTGCTTGAATGGGTAACATGATGATGATGGTACCCAAAGCAACCTATTTGCACCATGGCCCAGATCTTGACCACACACTTCAAAGAATGCATTTCTCTAGAATAGGGCTGAAGCCAGGCTTGGTGCTCCCCGCCTGCCCAGGCTTTCCAGCCCATAAAGCAGACCCCTGAGCCTGGCCACAGCATCTTGGCATGAGCTGCAGAGTCCACATGCGAAATCAAGCCCAGGTAACTCGTAACCAGCCCCCCAGCTGGCACGTGCACACACACACGCCCGCGCTTGCTGCCACACAGCCCCTCATCATCAGCTGGCACTGCACCATTCGCACAGCAATCAAAGCAGGGACGCATAAGCCCTCACTCCGATGTGTCACTGTCAGCTCATATGGTTCATGTCATGCAGCAGACAAACATGGGCATGCCACAGGGCACCCACAGCCACCCAGCATGTGCACAAATCAGCATAACATGCAGAGTGTGCGCACACACTCACACACACACACACAAGCTCAGGCAGCTAAAGACACAAATTCAAGTAGCTACCTGCCATGGCAGCACAACCTTGTGCACGTGCCATGCATCATACTTGCACACCAGCAAAGAGCCTTGGCGCCACACCTCAACCTCAGTCTTTAAGTTCCGCTGCTGACACCGGCACAGCACACATGTACATGACAGTGAACAGCTCAGTGTTCCATGTCTGCCAGTGCTGCGCCTGGCTGCCTCTGCCTCACTTGGCCCAGGGCAGCATGGCTGCCAGGGCTGGCACTGTTGCGGGTTGCCTGCTGGGCGCTGCTGGGGCTGGCGGCGCCAGTCGCTGCGGCTCCTTCACATGCATCTGCGGCAGGGCGTGGCAGGGCAGGCGCAGCAGGTGCCAGCAGGCTCATCAGCAGGACAGCAGGCAGCAGCACCGCAGTGCTTGCACAAGCTGAAGACATGACACACGTGCATGCACGCAGAGCATGCCAACACAACACGCGCGCTGCACACAAGCCATACGGGTGGCAGGCGGCACAGCTGCATGCGACCAGCTGGGGCTGTGCTGCCCAGCACGCGACGCACCTCCATGTCTGAGAAGGCCAGGCACACCAGCGGCTTGCCACCCAGCAGCAGGTCAAGCACCTCAGGGTGCTGCTGCTGCTGCTGCTGCTGCTTGGGTTGCTGCATAGATTGCTGCGAGTGCTTGTGCTGCTGCTGCTGCTGCCACTCATGCGAGTGTGGCAGCTGTATCCGCATGGGCGCCACTGGCATCACGCTGGTCTGCAGGTCACAGCTGTACTGCAGCAGCCCCGGGTGCTCCAGCGTGCCACCACTGCAGCAGGAGCAGCAGCACACGCACATGCAAGGGCATGGTAGACGGCAGTTCAGCGCTAGAAATAACTGCCAGCCGCCAACAAAGGGTGAGACAGCGCCCAGCCCTGCATATGGCGGTGTACCATCCCAGCGTATGCATGCGCGCAAGCCCCAGGAGCACTAGCGCAATGGAGTGCACATGCTCTCACACCTGTGGCTTGCTGTGTCAGCAGCTGCCCGGCTCACTGCGCCACAGGCTGCCACCGCAGCAGGCATGCACGCATGTCGAGGCGTGCGGGCACCAGGTGACAGCAGGCTGCGCCCGCGCCCCACCTGAAGCTGGGCAGGCTGAGCCGGAGGCGCGGCCCCAGGAACCCCGAGGCAGCCACGGCAGGCAGTCTGAACACAGCCACAGGCCGCTGCGGCAGACCGCGGCTGCGCCGATCCACATTGAGCAGTGCCACAACCTCTTCGCCACTGCTGCTGCTGCTGCTGGGTGCCCTGCTGCTGCTGCCTGCTGCTGGTGCGGCGGCCCTGCCCCACCATGCGCTGCTGCTGCCTGCCGGCTGGCTGAGCAATGGGAAGCTGGCCAGGCGTGAAGGCAGGCCCACCGACTTCACGCCATGGTCGCGTGCCTCCCTGCTGCTGACGTACACGCGCGCAGCCCAGGCGCATGACGTGGGCGGGTTCCACACCAGGCCAGCCATGGCCACACACTGCAGGGCCGGGCAGGGAGGCAGGCACGCAGGCATGCGCGGCGGGGGCGTCGCACATGTGCAGCCCAAGCTGGCAGGACAGCTGATGAGTTGGAGCAGGGCTTGGTTTCCACTGCTGTGGGGAAGCATTGCAGCAATGGCAGCAGGCTGCGGCTCATTCACCTGTATCAGCCACTGCTCACAGCAACGCTCGCAAAACTGTGACAGACCTGTTGCTGCCTCTGCCCCACGTGCTGCACTGTGATGTGCATAGTGAGCTGCTGCTGCTGCTGCTGCTGCTGTTGAAAGCACCTTGACCACTCACCTCGTCAAACACTCCTGCTGGGCTGTCATCATAGCGTGCCAGATACACGCCACCCAGCGTGTACCTGCGGCAGGCAAACAAAGGCGCAGCCGGCGCACACAGCACATCTTAGAAGGATCTTCACGGCCATGTTTCAAATGCATGCGTCTGGAAAGGCATGTTGCAGCAAGCTGACCACCTGTCCTGCAGAGTTGCCTCAGCAGCTGACAGCAGCACAGATCCTGCTGCTGCGCTAGGCTGCCTCACGCCTGGCGCAGCCAACAGTGGCAATGGCTGGCGCACTTGTGCTGTGCTGTGGCTGTCCACAACCGCGCAATACTAGATGTCACCGCTGCTTGTCCTGCTGCTATCCTGGTCATGTTTTGCTGCGCGCACCCGCAGAACTCCACTAGCTGCAGCTCAGCAGGGATGTGCTTGCGCGCCTGTGGGGCAGCAGGCCATGCATTGCAGCATCTCAGCAACTTGCAGGAATGCACATGTGCAGCCTTTGGCTGAAGCCAGGTTGCAGCAGACATTTGTGAACAGCTGCCTGATGTGTTGCAAGTGCTCCATCACACTCACCCTACCTCATCTGCCTTCACCAGCTGCAGCTGGTACAGGGCCCTGCAGGACGTCACCCGGGTGTGAGAATAATTTTTAAGCTGTATATACGCGTAGCTACTCCAACTTATGAGATCAAGGCGCACCTGCCCTTGAAGGTCCAGGGTGCCTCAGCATACACCATCTTAGCAACAATCCTTCAGCCAGCCAGGCAGCGGCCAGAGCAATGCTCAAATAATCACGACGTTGGTTTTAGTTAGGCCAAACAATCAGGGCCGACTGCAGCAGGTGATGCAGGTGTGTTCGCACCAAGTGCACAACCCACTCTGCTACCACCAAAAGCAGTCAACGGTGCGGCAGGTTTGCAGCTGGGCAGCTTTCTTCAGTGCTTGGGTTGGTTGCATGCTGAACAGGCCTTGTAGCACTCGGACCTGTCACAGCACAGGCCGGCGGATTAGCTGCCGATTTGGTACCTACTCAACGCAAAATGGCCCGTTTTTGAGCATACGTATATCTGAACCACATGGATCTAGCGTGTAACTTGCTTGCCGAGGCTGCCAACCCCACAGCATGCTCAGCAACAAGCATCACCACATGCGTACCTGTCTCACATGCGCATCAAGCCTGTCTTGCAACTTTCATGAGATGGTGATACTCGCTGTATTCACTGTTAAGAGATAAACATAGGTAAAGAGATCAACATTGCACAAGCACTATCATGACCACTCGAACAACGTTTGCTGTACATGTCTGGGAACTCGGGCCTTGCCGCAACTGAACCTTCCCAGATCAACTGCTGGATGTTTGGCTGCACTTCTTGTGGCCACATCTGACTGACTTAGTCGCCAATTCAAGTGTTGGCCAGCAATTCCACCCATTGTTCGCTTGTCAGTTTTTGTCATGCACGTTGTTGCGCCACTTGTCAGGCAGGGGCTCAGAAAGCTTGGACCTCAACATAACGCAGCTGCAGAGGCCAACGCCATATGGCGCCGATGCCAGCTGCCACTGACTGATGAAACTTCATGTGGGTACAGTTTTGGATCGCAGTTTGCGTCTGTGGCCAGCAGCCATGCCCAGCAACAGCGGTCTGTCTTTGAACAGGAGGCTTCAGAATCCTCTTTTTGAAAGCTGGAAACTAGGGACGAACTTTGTACAGGATAAATATGCCTTCTGTTGCAAGGGGAGGTTTACCAAGGGGCCAGTGATGCCGTGGACTTCCTCCACACGAAGGCATCTGTACTGCGAAACCACCTGATCGAGAGCCAAGGCCGCCTGTTCGTAGCAACGGTCGGCGATGAGCACTCAGTGGTATTCGCTGAAGTAGCTCAAAACGCAACAGGAAACGTGCAGCTGGTGCCCATAGCAGGTAAGAGTGTTTGCTGCTGCTGCTGCTGCTGCTGCTGCTGCATGTTGCTGCTGCTACTGCTACATGCTGCTGCTGCTGCTGCACGATGACAGCATATGTATGATAGCCCGAGCATCCACATGTCTAACATACCAGATTAACTACTGGCACGCCAGATGATGTCCATTCATCGTGGCTGGTTGCTGCCCCTGCATTGCAGCCATCCCTGCTCCTCAGCATGACCCTCTGGTTGGCACGGCAGTGGAGGCGGCACTGGACTGCTCACTGGCAGTGCTGGCAGCACCAGCAGCAGCAGCAGTTCCACTCACGGCAGATGGCAGCCAAGCAGCAGCAGCAGCAGCAAGAGCTGCTGAACCAGGCAGCAATGCTGCAGCAGGTGGCATGATGCTGGTGTCCACCGGCAAAGGCGACCTGCTGCTGCTACTGAAGTCAAGGGATGACAAAGGTGGGTGGCCACGCATTAGGTGCTTATGTCTTCGGCTCACAGCATGTCTGCATCACGTGCCTGCTGCTGCCAGCCACTGCATCAGCAGCAGGTGCACCAGCAGCCCTACCGCAGGGAGCTCAGCACCCATTTGTAGAAGATACCGCAGGTGCTGGCTGTCGCTCTGCCTGTGCTCTGCAGCGGTGCTGTCCAAGGCTGTGTTCCCCCTGCAGCCGCGGCCGCCCGCTGTTGGTGTGCGGCCATTCACGCTGGAGGCGGCTTGGCTGACCGCCACAGGTGCGCACGCAGCGCCAGGCGCTTGCAGGGGCTGGGCCCTCGGCTGCATGAGGGCAGGCCGACTGTGGAGGCTGCAGCCTGCAGGCGGCCTAGTGTGGGTGACGATTGTGTGGGTGACAATAGCATCATTCTCAGTTGTGGTATTGTCGTGCACCTGCTTGCAATGCTTGCTGTCACGCCGTGCAATGCTGCCCGCCTGCCCGCTCGCGCCTGCCGGCCTGCCTTGCCCGCCCTGTTCCTGCAGGCCAGATCAGGTGTGTGATGTCTGCGCTCAAATCCCTGGACGGCAGCAGCAGCAGCAGCAGCGGCAGCGGCCGTGCACCTGCTGGCCAGCTGCGGGGCGTGTGCGAGGTGTGGCTGGTCACCCTGCGCGCATCACCGGCAGCAGCAGCAGCTGCCAGCAGCAGCAGCAGCAGCAGCAGCAGCAACCAGCAGCAGCATTTTAGCTCTATGCTGCAGGTGGTTGACTGCCAGCTGTTGATGGTGTCCAAAGGCCCGCCTGCTGCTGCAGTGGCTGCTTCTGCTGGTGGCGGTGGCAGCAGCAGCAGTGAGGCGCTGCTGCTGGTTGGCGAGCCTGCGCTGGAGGATGACGAGCTGCCAGCAGGTGAGCGGAGGACGTTGAGCTGCCAGCAGGTGGCAGCAGCAGATGCAGCACCAAACAAGGCTGCTCAGTTTATGCAGCCTGTACTAGCAAACAACCAAGTCAAATTGACAGCCTGGTCAACTGCATGTTGCTGTTCGCACGGATCGCCAGACTGAGGGTGTGTGGCTGGACCCGTGCGCATGCCGCGTGCGGTAAGCAGAGCAACCGGCATGCAGGAGTGTCCTCACGTGTCTGCTGTGACTGGCTGCACACTTGCAGGCTACGCAGCAGGGCAAGCACCAGGCAAGTCTGACAACGTGTTGCAGCAGCAGCAGCCAGCAGCAGCAGCAGCAGCTCAACTTCACGCCAGAGCAACCGCAGCCTTCCGGCGCTGCTGGCGCCTCTGCTGCTGCTACTGTTGCAGCAGCTGCAGCAGCTGCTGCAGCTGCTGATGATGATGACGACATGGACCTCGACCCTCGCACGCTGCAGCAGGCTGCTGCCAGGCTGGCACAGTTCACCTCGGAGGAGGCGCTGTCACTGGGTGAGCGGCTGAATGCGAGGACGGCGCCCCAGGCTGCTGCACGCCTGTCACACATGTAAGGCTTTGCTTCTGTGACTGCGTATACGTACGTTTCTGACGCACATGGACAAGAATTCTACACTGCGTGTTGTGAGCCCGACGATTCCGCCTGCAGAGCCACGTGTCGTGTCTCGCACACAGAGGCTTCTTGGGTGGGCCTTTTGGGTGACAGTCTGTTTTTCCGCTGAACTTCTAGCAGCTATCTTTGTTTTCGGTGTTCGTTGCGACGTAGTCGCCTGTGCACACCATGTAACCCTCTTCTTCTTCTGACGCACATCCAAGCAAGCCACGTGATCGCTGAGATTGTAAGCCTGCACAGCCCCAGGCGTTGTTGACGGGTGCACGCAACACACAAGCCCCAGGAGGTGGCTGCGCTCAGGAAGCAGCCCAGGCTCTCCAGACCCAGCTCAGTTGCAGCACTCTGCCATTCAGTGGCTGCTGCTGCTGCTGCTGCTGCTGCTGCTGCTGCTTGTGCAGGTGAGCTGCCGCAGCAGCAGTGGGCTGATGTGTTCAAGGAGGCAGGGCCGGGGGAGCTGAGCGACGCTGAGCTGGCAGTGGACGTGCGGCTCTTCACAACAGCAGCAGCAGCCGCAGGCAACACAGCAGCAGCTGTTGCAGGCAACACAGCAGGCGCTGCTGCAGTACCCAGCAGCGGCCGAGGGGCGCAACCGCTGGCCCTCGCCTCGTGCGTGACCTGTGCGCCACACCGGCTGCTGGCGGTGCAGGCAGCACCGCCCCACAGCTCAGGCCATGCAGCGCCCGGGCTGCTGCTGGGGCTGTCCGCTGATGTCGACTGTGCACTGGTGTCAGCACAGCTCACTGCACCTGCGCTGCCGGCAGCAGCAGGTGACAGCGCAGTGCCTGCAGCAGCAGCTGACAGCGCTGCTGCAGGGGGCGGTGCTGAGGGGTGGGGTGTCACGCTGTGCCACCAGGCGTACCTGCCGGCGCTGGCGTATGTGGTGTCAGGGAAGACGCAGCGGCGCCACCTGCTGCTGGGTGAGGCTGCTGCGGGGTGTGCGCCACAGGCTGCTGCTGCAGCCCTCCCCGCTGCGTGACTGGCAGCGCTACGCAGTTACATCAGGAACACAACGATGGCTGAAATCAGAATCTGCTTACAATGTGTGCACCAGCGAGTGCACGCACGTGCAGGCAGCTTGCAGGATGCTGGGAGCAGCAGCCAGCCCAGCCAGGCTGCACACCCACCCTGATGCATGCTACGGCCTCGGCTGCTGCTGTCTTCCTGTGCACGGCATAGGCGCTGTTGCTGTACACTCGCCGCTGGCCTGAGGCCCCCTTGCTGCTGCTGCTGCTGCTGCTGCTCAGGTGACCGCTGGAGCGCTGTGTGTGGTGTGCTGGTGGAGGGCCACAAGTACGCCTACCTGTATGGCCAGCCAGCGCCACAGCAGCAGCACGGTCAGCAGCAGGTGAGGCGAGCGACTGAGCATGCTCGGCCCCGTTGCCTGGAGCACAGCGCAGCCCCTGCAGAGCTGAGCCAGTGCTTGCACTGACAGCATGCAAATGAGTGTGTGATGCTGTGATGGTCACTTGCAGGTGGCAAAGAGTGTTGGTGCTGACGTCGGTGGGTGCTGCTGCTGCCGCTGCTCCTGCTGCTGCTCTGCTGCTGCTGCTGCTGCTGCTGCTGCCTGTAGATCCTTGACATGGAGCTACCTGCTGGCAGCAGGATACTTGGCGCACGCCTGCTGCAGGCCAGCGGCAGTAGCACGACCAGCAGTGGTGCAGGCGCAGCAGCACAAGGCAGCAGTGCTGCAGTGCGCCTGCTGCTGCTGACAAGCTGCCAGCTCATCTGCTACGTGATCCAGGCGCCTTGAAGGTGTGCCCGGCACTGGCAGCCGGCCCAGGCAGTACAAGGCAGGACAGCAGCTGGCATGGGCTGGTGCTGACGCGCAGCATCAATGCTTGTGTTGAACGCAGCACTGCATATGCATGCAAAGGAGTGCGCCACAGCCTGCCACCCTCCTGCATGCAAGCTCTGCTGCGTGCACCGCTGCACATGACGCTGGACGCACAGCAGATGCCCAGCTAGCACCAGATGCCAGCCAGGAGCTCCAGGGCCGCCAACCCGTCCACGTGAAAGGAAGCACACACCCGATGGCAGCACATGCACGCAGTCGACACTGTGACCCCACTATTACCTGAAACAAGCCCAAGGGCTGCATGCGTGCTTGGCTGTTCTATAGCTGCGCGTGAACTTTGCGTGCGTGCTATGTGGTTGTTGCCAACAGCCAGTGTCTGCCAGCTTTGGTGATTGTTGTCACTGCCTGTGACCCATTGACTTGAACCTGCAACTTCCACAGTGAGGGTGGTAGCAGCTGCCAGTGCAGTGGCCTCTTGGTCAGGCTGCTGCCATGAGTTTGAGATTAACATGACCCATTCAATGATTGATGATCACCGCTAGCACGTGTATTACTTGTGAAGAAGAAGAAGAAGCACTCTAGCATGAAAAGGCAAGCAAGTGTCACCCTACCCCTGCATGCGAGGCTCAGCCTGAGGCTCATGTAAGCAAAGCTGGATCCACCCACTGTACTGCGCCATTGGTTGTACTGATTAACTTTGTACACACTTGGACCAGCACTACGCTCAGCAGCTGCAGAGCTTGAGGTTTTAAGCTTGTGCAGGAACACCACCGTGATTAGTCAAGTACTTGGCGCAGGCAGGAATTCATGCTTGGCGAGCACAGCGGCTAGCATGTGCTGTAAAGGTTTGCAGAAAGACACATTTTACAAAGACAATGCAGCAACTGTGGCACTCACAATGCTAGGATGGGGGCCCCGCCACCATGGCTGAACTGTCTTGCATCATTGATCTCTGCTTCTCCTTGCTACATACTAGCATGTGCTGTCTCAAATACGGCGCATGCATGAGCTTGTTACATACACTGGCAGAAAACACTAATTGTTGTAATGCAGCACAGACGTGGCTGAAAGCGCGAGCCTTGCAGCTCGCTACTGTTGGCAGCCTGATATATAATCAAGTAATTCATGACAAGCCACTCACATTTCCAACCAACCAATGTGGCGCGGCACAGAGTGCCGACTGCAGCCGCTGTTGCCCGGAGCAACCATGTGTGCCACAGATATTAAGTAAACAACAGACGAAGCTCCCAGCCATTCCTTGTGCTATGCATGCTGCATGGCGAAAAACGCGCCACCAGGTGCTAGCAAACCAAGTACGTTCATAACGGCAGAGATACCACAAAAATGCCATTGCTGGCCGCAGCTGCACTACAGCATGATCAGCGCCTGCTCCTGCTGCTGCACGCTACTGCTGCCAGCACCGGCCAGCTCACTGCCCTGCCTGGAGGTAACAGCAGCACCACCGCCACTGCCAGCAGCTGCAGCAGCAGCACCGCCACCACTGCTTGCTCTCACGGACGCCGCTGCTGCGAAGCTGCCGCTGCCGTCGTCTGCGGCTGCTGCTGTGGCTGGCGGGTGCGGGCATGCAGGCAGCTCTTTGAAGCTGCGCAGCTTGTCCAGCACCTGTGCAAAGCTGGGCCTGTCGCTGGGCTTGCTGGCCCAGCAGTGATTGATGACAGCCGCCACGTGCGGCTCCAGGTTGGGCGGCAGCGCCAGGCGCTGGCCGGCAAAGCCGACAGCCCCCACCACCTGGAGGCACAGGACCACGGTGCAGGCAGCAGCAGGCACGCGTGGAGGGCCAGATGACAGCGAACATGCTGCAGCTGTTCAAGTTTTTGCGTGGAAGATCACACAATGCATAGTTGAGCTCGTAGCAGCACAGCTGTGCAAGCGTTCTCTGCTGCTGTCTATCCTGCAAGCCTTGCTTGACTATGCATCCTACAGCCTATGCACGGCCAGTCCTGCAAACCCATCTGCGGCCAGCACCCCCTCACGCTTGGCACATGAGCGCCCTGCATCCCAGCCTTACACAGCATCCCGACGCACAGCACAAATGAACCGGTGAGCGGTTGACAGCTATCGCGCCAACCGCCCACCCTTGGGTCTGACAAGACACCCTGGCCCCGCAGCCGCCTGCCTGCCCACCTGCATGGGGTTGAGGCTGGTCCATGGCTCCTGGTTGGTGACGAGCTCGTACAGCACCACCCCAAAGCTGTAAACGTCAGCCTTCTCATCGCTGGGCTCGTTGCGCAGGATCTCGGGTGCCATCCACTCAGGGGTGCCGCCATGCGACTTGCTGGTCAGGAAGGTGGCGGACTTCACACGAGACAGCCCAAAGTCGCACACCTGGCGGATTGAGTGAGAGCAGAGAGCGGGGCAGAAAGCACAGCATGCAGGGCGGCACGTGAGCACGTCATCGCAGCACAGCTGTGTGAGCCTTCACGTATGTCTGCAATCCGCATTCAACGAAATGTCTGGTGTCGGCATGTGACATCCATGGTCACCCTGCGCCCAGCCAGTGGGAGCAGCGGTGCGTGCACGCACCACCACAGTGCTGGTTATACACTGCTGCCGGTTGGCGTTTTACCACAGTGCTGCTCTTACACTTCTGCCACTTGGCAACTAAGTGGAGGTGCGGCTAGCCTGAATAGCCAGCACAAAAAAATAGCAATGTACATACATACCTATTGCTCCCAATGTTTTCCAATAAAGCACAACTCAATTTGGCTTTCCGGCAAAAAACTTCAAAACCCAAATAATTAGTGCCCGGCTTCCGGCGTAATTTATTTGAAACCCCAAATTGTTCCCTGGCTCCAAAACAAGCCTATTCTGCCCCCGATCTGCAATGATTCACGCAACGTTGTGTATACATGCACTTTCCTAGACCTCGCTGATATTGTATTGAGCTGGCTGGGTGCCGTGTCGTGATGAGATGGCGTGCCTGTGGAAAGGCAAGCTTCCTGTTGGTAAACCTGATCCTGATCAACAAAAGCTAGACCGTTTTTTTGCAAAACCCAGTCAGCTCCCGGGCTTCACTACAGCAACACAGCAGTGGACACAGATGATGACTAGGTGTCTGATGAGTAATTGCCGTGTGCTGCAATGCTAGTGGCGTTCAGCGCAGCATACGCCAATGTATGGTGTGGGTGTTGTGAGTACCAGACCAGTCGCAATAATGAGTTGCTGATGTTGCTGTTGCAGCTGCAGCTTCTTTGTTAATTGGATGTTCAGTGAGCGGGCTTAGGGCTTGATGACCTGAAGTTATTTGGTGCTATCCCGTTCACATCAATAAGGCTGCTGCTATGACTTCAAGCAGTTAGTGAGGGATCCATGCGTGTTGCATGTAATAGTGAGCTGGCAACAGTGATGCTGATGCCCAAAGCCAGGTGCAGAGCATCCAGCCAAGTGTGGTGACATGTTAACACGCCTCGGGAAAAACATTTCGAACCGCCATTTCAGTGCAGGCAAAACATGAAAAATTGCCAGAACATGCCATGCCAGCTTGCCGGCACACATATAATATTCAAAGAAACCCTGCTGGCTTCCGGCAAAGTATATTAGCGGATAACATAAGGCACTATACGGTAACTAGCTTTTAAATGGTTGACAATTGTGGAACAATCCTCGCAAACCCGCCATGCCGGGCCGGTCAGTTGGGCTACCGAGGATAGTACGCAGCATGATTGGAGCTTTACTGGTGTTGAGAGTGTGCCTTGTGCGGTGAGAACCGCGCAACAGGCTGAAGGTGGGTTCTGGCCGCCATGGCACTGCACGCACAGCGGTGAAGGAGGGACACACCACCACACAAGGCTAATTACCCTGCCGGTAACAACTTTGAATCTGACATATGGTCATCCCTAATATGCACTGCGTTTTGCTGAAATGGCTTGGCCCTTCTTAAAGCGCAAGCTGAGTGCTCCGCATTTGCAAGGTCGTTTTGAACGGGTTGAAAGCGCTGTGTGGTGCATCGCCTGGCAGACCACAGCCAAACCTGCGGGTCCGTACTCCAGCTGGAACATTTCAATTGGTGACACAGTTAAGGTCTGTGATTGCAGGCTCGATCATACCCTTTACGAACGCACCAAGCTTAAGGAAAGTCTCCAGCAATGAGGGCGCGCCCCCAGCAGGGAGAACACCAGGGAGTGCGGGTGCCCATTGGGAGTGTGTGCTGCTGTGGCACTCTGTGACAAAGTTCCATGGACGCAGGGACACCGCCAGTGGCACAGTGCTCTGCAACAGAAGGCAGCTCTTGCAAGGCACATGTGACACAGGGCAGCCCACCTTGACAGTCCAGTCCCTGTCGACCAGCAGGTTGGGGCTCTTCAGGTCACGGTGCACGATGGCCGGGGTGCTGGTGTGCAGGTAGTTCATGCCTGACAGCAGAGCACAGGCAGGGTGCAGGGATGCAGCGCAGCAGGGCAGGTGAGCGCAGCAGCAGGCGTCAACCAGCTGCAGCACACCACGCGGGTGGTGCATCTTGGAGATTTTTAATGCATAATGCAAATGGACAGAGCAGGATGCAGCAGTGAGCATCAGCCAGGTGCAGCGCAACAGCAGCGTGCAGCCACGCAACCAGGAGCACCAGCACAGCAACCACCCTGCAAAACACAGCTGACAGATTGCTGAGAACACTGAGTTTGCCACTACCTCTGTAAATCACGTGCGCACACATCAGAGGGTGGCAGGAGGTGGGACACTCCTTTGCATGCATGCAGTGCTGCGTCTTCAGTGCATCAGTTGAACACGTGAACCACATGTGACAGCCGAGCAGCCCGCGCACCACCACGACACAGCACCCACAGCAGCAACACCCGCAGCAACATGACAGGACCCACACAGCAAGCACATCAGACAAGGAGCTCGACCGGCAGCCTCACCGCGAGCGATGTCGAGTGCCATCTGCAGCCGCCGCCGCGGCTCCAGGTCAGCCTTGGAGCGGTGCAGCAGCCTGAACAGGCTGCCGCGGGGGATGAACTGCGTGACGATGGCCAGCTGGTGCGCCTGCATGACCGCGCCCATGAACAGCACCACGTTGGGGTGGCGCAGCCGGGCCATGATGTCCACCTCGTCCTTGAACTCCTGCAGCCAGGCAGGCACAGCAGCAGCAGCAGCAGCAGCAGCAGCAGCAGCAGCGACGCGGTGTGGGATCGAGAGTCAGGACACCTACTTTGCTTTCACTACACCGTATGCACTCCTGCAGGCAGGCAAAGGGCGCAGATGTGCAGCAGCAGCAGCACAGCCAGGCAGCAGCCACAACCTGCTGCGGCCACCTTATCCTCCTGTTGCTTCCCCATCTGTGTGATCCTGCAGATGGCCTGGCCGCTGCCTGCATTATTGAGATCACGCAGGCAGCACGACCCCAACGCCTTGCAGCAGCCGTGCCACGCACCACGTCCAGGTCTGGCCAGCCAGCACCCCCAAGCCCCCCTCGACCAACATACGCCAGCCCACAGCCAGCCCGCGCTCACCTGCACCAGCTGCGGGCTCAGGTTCTGCTCCAGGAAGCGCTTCACAGCCACCTCGGTGCCGCGCCACATCGCCTTGTACACCTCACCATAGCTGCCGATGCCAATGCGCTGGCCCAGGGTGATCTCACTGGGGTCGATCTCCCAAGCGGCATGCGCGGCAACCAGCGACAGCGCAGGGTGCTGCTGGTGATGCTGCTGCTGCCGGTGGCCATACTGCTGCTGCTGCTGCTGGTAGTGCTGCTGGTCGCGCCGCTGTTGTTGCTGCTGCTGCTGCTGCTGCTGCTGCATTGATGGCTGCTGGTGATGGTGATGCTGCATGTATGCGTAGTGTGCACCTGGCGCAGGTTGCAGCCCGCCGCCACCGCCATCTGCAACAGCCAGCGAGCTGAACAAGTCCGGCAATGTGCCTCGCCTCTGCTGCTGCTCTAACTGCTGCTGCTGCTGTTGTTGCAACTGCTGCTGCTGCCGCACGTGCTGATGATGAAGCTGCTGCTGGTGGCTGCTTCCCACTTTGGATGCCAGCTCGTCATCTGTTGCGTTACTTGCCTGACTCAGCATGCCGCTTTGCTGACTGAGCCCGCTGGCCTGGCTGAGCATGCCGCTGGCCTGGCCGTAGCTGTACTCGGCAGACTCGTCGTGCAGGCTGATCATGTCGGGCAGGCCGCTGCCGTGCCCGCCAGGCCCAGAGCTGGCGCGTGCAGCAGGCGTGAACGGGCTGCAGCCACCCCCTGCAGCTGCAGGCGGCGGTTGGCTGACTGCATGCCGCAGCGCTGGCGTGCCTGATGCTGCAGCATACCGTGAGTACCCACTTGAGCTCGTTGCTGCTGCAGCACTGCTGCTGGGCCCTGCACCGTAGCTGCTGCTGGGCAGTGGCGCTTGTGCTGCTGCTGCAGCACTGCTGCCGGCGCCAAAGGAGTGTAAGTTGACTGCGGGGAGCAGCAGGGACACGACGGACGGCAAGCAGCACATAGGAGGCCGTCCCGGGTCAGCATTTCCAGCGATGGCCACCTGCCAGATGATGATGTGGAGCTGCTTTGCTGCAAGCCACACGGCCCATAGCTTGCGCAGAAACGTCAAGCTCACCCCTGGCAGCAACTGCCAGTGTACTCACGGCGCTTGTCTAAAGAGACACACGCCACGGCTCCCAGCGCCCAGCACCCCGCCTGCCGTCGCCTGCCGTGCACCCCAAGCCGTGGCTGCTGGCCACGCGCCACGTGCAGCACCCACCTGGCGGTATGTGCGGCAGCCCAGCTCGCAGGGGCGTGAGCAGGCCGGGCGACCGCACGAGGTCCAGGTGGTGCGGGCTGCCGCTGACCCTCACGCACACCAGGGCGCCACTCTCGGAGCCGACATGGGCGAGGCCCTTGGCTATGCTGCTGGGCAGGCCCATGACATCGCCAAGGGCTTTGAACAGCAGCGCACGGTGCCGCCCGGCACCAATGCGCAGGCGCAGCAGGTCCCCCATGCCCAGGATGAGGGACTTGGCCTGCTCCTTCACGGGTGCTGTGGCTGCCGCGTACTGCTGCGCAAGCCCCGCCTCGGCATGGCAGGCGCCGCCCAGGCGTACCGCCACAAACGCCGCCAGCGCCTGCAGCAGCAGCCAAACACAGTGCCACAACGACGACTAGTGACGGGCGTGCAGCCAGGCAGCTGCTGGTGGGGTCCTCATGCCGCGCAGCTTGTGCTGGCTGCCATGATCACACTGCTTTGCTTGCCCCAGCATACGGTGTAACGCTTGACGAGCCTTCAGCATCAATTGAGCAGCAGCACTCAGCAGTGCACTGCTGCTGACATGTGAGCATTGCTGCTGGTTGCTGGCTGCTGGCTGCATTGCTAAGTCGAAAATGGTTCCCCTACTTGGTTCTGTGCTGCGTCGCTCAGGACTGCTGCTGTCTATGCCTGCGCTGCGCACCTGCACTTTCTGCACGTCGCCGTATTGTGCTGCCTGCGCCACTGCTGCAACTGCTTCCCCCTCCGCCTGCTGCAGCTGCGGGTCAGTGATGCGGTTCACGACAATGACCTGCACACAGCAAAAAATACAGGCAGCAGGTGTCAGCACAGAGCAGCAGCTGCTCCACCGCACCATGCAGGCATGTGCGGTATGTCTGCATTCTCACTACTGTTGCTGCGCACAAACCCCATGCGCCTGCTGCTGCACGCACTGGTACAACGCACATCCGGCTGCTCTCCACTACTGGCCAAGGTGTAGTAGATGTGGTCACTCTGCAGCAGCAGCAACTCTGGCACTGGCTCTGGCTCTGGCTCTGCAGCTGCTCCTGCTGCTGCTGCACGCACCTCGCGCGAGTCCTGCTCAAAGGACTGCACATGCCGCAGCTGTCCGAGGGTGGGGAAGTTGCCCTTTTCCACAATCTCGGGGAAGTCACCCAACGGCTCATAGAAGCCATCACAGATGATGTCGTTGTAGTCAAGCCTGTGGCAGTATGGCGGCATAGCAAGGGTTCCGCAGCAGCACATGCGTGTGAGGTGATGTGAGGTGCCCCAGGAACTTGCAGGAAGAGGTTGAGAGGGAGTTGCGTGCCCATTGGCAGGAATTCCAGAGTGCTTTGCAGGACAGCCCTGGCCTTGCTTGAACAGGTATGGTGTGCAGCGTCAGCAAAGCAATGCAGCAGCAGCACAGCTGCCCAAAGTGTGGCTTGCAGCTCACCGCTCATCTCGCCAGTACTTCCAAGATACCTCCGAGGCGCCTGGCGCAGCAGCTGCTACTGTGCCATTCGTTGCTTGGTGCTGGTAGTCCTGAGCGCTCGTGGCAAGTGCCACCTGCACCAGGTAGTCCTCCTGACCGATCTCAAAGCTGTGCACGCGTTCATCATCATCGTCTGTGTACTCAGAGCCAGAGAACTCCTCGGAGTCCTGCTGCTGCTGCTGCTTGTCCTTCTTGGGCTTGGTGCTGCTGGAGCTGCCGTCTGTTTTATCTTTCTTCTTCTTCTTAAGTTTGTCAAACAGGCCCATGGCTAGCTACCCACAACCCGCAGAAGGAGCATCAGATGCGGTGGGGGTTGTTTCAGTTTTGAAGCGAGCATCAGCACACAGACGCGTGTTGCCATCAGCTGACTCAACAATCAGAGACGGTAGTGGTGTGTCATGCCAGTGCTTCCTTGTTTGCAGGACTCGGACTTGCTCGTGACCTTTATTGTCACACCAGGGCTTGCGCTTGCACCGCATGGCCGATAGCACCAGTCAGGTAACTATGTCTTGCGTGTTGCTACATGCTTTGCGAACCGTTGGCAGTGTTGCTTACCTTTTTGCTGAAGCACCAAAGGCGTTCCCGTTCTATTATCAAGTCACTTGCTTGTGCCCGCCCAGTGCATCCCTCAGGGACTGGGTGGTGTCGACGTACTCAGCAGGGGGCGCGTGGCGCTGCACCACGCTGCAAAGGCACCTCGCCACTGCAGCAGCAGCAGCAGCAGCAGCACCAGCAGGAGCAGCAGCAAGCGAGGCGTTGGCCATCAGCTTAGCTAAGCAGCTGCATCGCCTGAGCAGCAGCAGGAAGGCGTACAGCCAGCATCTGCAGCCATGGCGTCCTTCAAGAGCAGCGATGAGATGCGGAGGGCAAAGGAGTTGGAGGAGGCACGTAAGGCAGGCCTTGCACCAGCAGAGCTGGATGAGGAGGGCAAGGAGATCAACCCCCACATCCCCCAGTACATGAGCACTGCGCCATGGTACCTGAACAGCGACAAGCCCACGCTGAAGCATCAGCGGAACTGGAAGCAGCAGATGGAGGACAGCACGCAGTGGTATGACCGAGGTGCCAAGGTGTTCCAGGCGACAAAGTACCGCAAGGGCGCATGCGAGAAGTGAGTGGACTGCGCGCACATGCAGCAGTTGGGTGCAGCAGCAGCAGCAGCAGCAGCATGCATGCAGTACATGCATGGCCGGCGGCACGCATGCATGGCAGCAAGTGAGCAGGCAAGGTAGTAGGTTGGTTCTATCACGAGGGTGCTGATGCTTGGTATGGTCGTCGGGGCATGCTGCTTGCCATGTGCAGATGGTGTTGATTGTGGAATGGTTGCAGAACATGCGTCCAGTATTATGGAACAGGCCACATGCATCAGGAACTCCAGCAACGCTGCCGCAGCCTTCTGCGCATGCGTCCGTGCCTTGCTGGATTGCAGCACGTGCAGCAGGGCTGTGCAGGGTGCTGTCCAGAACTGTGGTGCGTGTTGGCATGCACTGCCATGAGGCTGGGTTGCAGTTGGCGTCCAGTCAATCCCAGCCCTGCGCACTCGCAGCAACTGTTCCAACAGCAGCCACCATGCAGCTGCTGCTCAGATGCACCATGTGGGCAGCAGCGGCACTGCACGCCGCACTGTGTGCGGCTCCTTCCCTCTCCCCCCCTCCCCCTGCGCACTAGCCAGCAGCCACGCGCATCCGAGCACGCGCACCCCTCACCACCGCCACTTCCGCCGTGCCCTGCCGCAGCTGCGGCTCCATGACGCACAAGGTGGCGGACTGCCTGGAGCGGCCGCGGGCCAAGGGCGCGCGCTGGACGGGCAAGCACATCGCCGCGGACGACAAGCTGCAGGAGATCCAGTTGGCTGCCTGGGACGGCAAGCGCGACAGGTACAACGGCTACGACACGGCAGAGTACGCCAAGGTGGTGGACAGGTGAGGCTGACTCGGCAGCTGCGCGGATGCGGCGGCTGGGCGGGGGCTGCTGGCAAGCAGGGCGGGCGCAGATCAGCAGTCCCGGCAGAGGCAGCTGGGCAAGACGGCGCATGCACCATTCGTGCCAGGGCGACGAGGCACGTGCGCAGCGCAGCACAGCCAGAGGGCAGGCTTGACGCTGCAACGTAGCTCCTGAGCAGCAGCAGGCAGGAGCGTGCTGGTGAGCCAAGCTGTTGGTCAGGTGCCGCACACACATGCGTGACATGCTTCAACCCGGCAAGCATGGAGGGTGCATCGAATTTCGCTCAGCTGTGTCATGCTGTGCTGCTGCGCCCCGCACGCCGCCGCCTCGCGTGCTGTGCAGGTATGAGCAGGTGGAGGCCATCCGCCAGGAGCTGAAGGCGCGGGAGCAGGTCGAGGCGCTGTACCAGCAGGGCAAGGAGGCGGAGGCGGCAGCGGCGGCGGCGACAGCAGCGGGTGATGCCGCACTCGCCGATGGGCAGGGGCCGGATGACGCCAAGATCGCCGACGACGAGGACGCGGGTGGGTGGCTCGCGTGGCGACGCGGACTCTGTGCAAGGTGCATCGCGTGGGCAGCTGCAGCGTGCAGTGCGGGGAGTTTGGAGCAGTGGGGCTGCAGCAGCGATGCACGCGCAGCCTGTGCTGTTGGCAGCAGCCTGGCGTTGAGGCAGGCGGGCACAGACCTGGTTTGCTGGAGCCAGTGGTTGCATCAAGCAGTGGATGGTGGCTGTGCAGCAGCAGTGGCAGCGGCACCCTGGGTGTGTTGTCATGCATGGTACCGTCAGAGCCGTCGCATCGGCGGTTGCGGAGCTCTTCCGTACAGCAGCAGGCACTGCAGCACGACAGCAAGCACAGCAGTTGGTGGGCGCGCCAGCAGGTGCCGCTCCCGATGCGCCCCTGCCTCCCACCCCGCTCCTCACGTGGCATCCTTGCCGTGCTGCCCGCTGCCTTGTCCCGCATGCCCCGCCTGCAGCCTTTGGTGAGGTCAAGAAGCGCGTGCGCACCACCGCCGGCGGCTCCACCGGCTCGGTGCGCAACCTGCGCATCCGCGAGGACACCGCCAAGTACCTGCTCAACCTGGACACCGCCAGCGCGCACTACGACCCCAAGTCGCGCTCCATGAGGGAGGACCCCAACCCCAACAGGGTGAGCGCCGCGGGGCGCGGCCTGCTTGCCGGGTTGCGCGTCTTGGACGGGACAGGCCTGCACACAGACGGGAGAGGTGGATGAAATTACTCTGGTGTGGTGCTGTGTTCTGCGGGACAGGCGTGTGCCCACCCAGACACACCGTGTGGGGCATGCGCACAGTGCTTGCGTGCGTGCTGCCTGCTCTTCTTGGTGCGCTGTCATGTCCCTGGCCCTGCTGGCGGCCCTACTCTCGGCATGCGCACGTGCCTGTCACTGACCTGCGCTGTCGCCGCTGCTGCCCTGACCCGTGTGCACACTTGTGACAGCCTGCCAACGAGAAGACCTTTTTCGGCGACAATTTCGTGCGCAACAGCGGCGACTACCAGACCTGGCAGGCGCTCAACCTGCACAGCATGCAGGCCTTTGACAAGGGCACGGAGGTGCACGTGCAGGCGCTGCCCAGCCTGGCCGAGGTGATGTACCAGCAGTACAAGAGCAAGAAGGAGACCATGACCAGCCAGAGCAAGGAGGAGGTGCTCGCAAAGTACGGCAACACAGGTGAGGCGCGCGGCAGCGTGGGATTGGGGTGTGATGTGCAGGTGCCGAAGCCAGGTGATGAGTGGGGGAGGGTGTGTTGACGCTGACACAGTGGTTTGTCACGGTGTAATTTGGTTGCGAGGGCGCGTTACAGCTGTGCAGTGCTTGGCTTGTGTCATCTGGCGGGATCGTTCAGCCGGCTGTGCGCTGTTGATGCATCTTCCCGTACTGACGCCGCCACTGCCTGCCCATGCACCTGTCCGCCTCACCTGCCTGCCTGCCTGCCTGCCTGCCTCGCCCCCTGCAGCCCAGGCGGCTCCCGATGAGTCGCTGCTGCTGGGCCAGACCGAGGCGTACGTGGAGTATGACCGCACGGGGCGCGTCATCAAGGGCCAGGAGGTCAAGAAGCGCAGCAGGTGCGCGCGCTGGCCGCGTGCATGCCTGGCGGTTCCTGGAGGAAGTGGGGTGTTCCTGGCAGAGTTGCATGCACTCACGTGTGCGTCTGTTGGCGGTTGCGTAGGCGTTTGCCCGATGTGGGGCATGCAGCTGGCTGAGGTGCTAGCAGCAGGCCTCCAGGCACTGCCCAAGCATTGTTTTACGCATGAGCGTGCTCTTGCTGCTTGACGCTGCTGGCAACCTTGCATGCCAGTGTGTGCAACCAACGTATTGCATGCTGACCGCCGCATGCCGTCGTGCTGTCGCTGTGTCGTGCGCGCAGGTACGAGGAGGACGTGCTGATCAACAACCACACAGCGGTGTGGGGCTCCTGGTGGAGTGACGGCACCTGGGGCTACGCCTGCTGCCGCAGCTGCGTCAAGAACAGCTACTGCACGGGCAAGGCCGGCGAGAAGGCCCTGGTGGACTCGGCCGCGCAGATGGTGAAGAACCTGGAGGCCAAGGCTGCGCGCGCCGCAGACGAGGCGGCGGCGCGCGCCAGCAGCACGCTGAGCAACAAGCACCTTGAGAAGGGTGATTCTGTGTGGGGCGACAGCGCGCCTGCTGATGACGAGGAGCTGGACACGGAGAAGGTCAAGGCAGCGCTCAAGAAGTTGGAAAAGGAGCAGCGGGAGGCTGAGGCAGCGGGCGGGGACGAGCGCAAGCGCAAGTTCAACAGCGTGGGCGATGGGGAGGGTGGGGAGGGTGGCGGCGTGTCTGCAGAGGAGATGGAGGCGTTCCGGCTGATGAAGAGGCGCGCGGAAGACCCAGCAGCAGCATTCGCCGGCACAGACGGCTACGACATGCTGTGAGCCTGCCTCGTTGATGCTGGTGGCGTGCAGGGGAGAGCTGGTGGCCGCGTCGGTAGGACAGCCTCATGGCACACCCTGCTGTGTGCTTGCATGCTGCCAGCGTGTTGATAGTTGTGCTGTTGCAGTGTGGCTGCTGCAGTGTGCATGCACACCTGTGGGCACACGTTGATGGCAAGCAGCAGCCTGCTGTGTGGGGGCTGCAACCTCTCCCTGTAGGCCTGTCAGCTGTAGCCCTTCTTCCCATGGCCTGAATGCGCACTTCATATCATATTGAAGGGTTTTGTGCACTCCTGCACGATGCGCAGTGTGATGCTGTTGTCTACGCTGGTGCGGTAGCAGCGTTGTTTTTTTTTCGCACAGTCAATCATTGTTGTATATCAGCAAGCTGAATGGCATGGCACTCGCCCGCATGCTAGGCGTTTGGCCGTGCTTGATTTTGCTTGGCGCTCTTTGATGGCTATGGCACAGTAAAAGATGCTGATGTACAGCAACCATCATGTTGAGCCTCAACCCAGCCTAAATGGTTGCAGTTGTCATCATAATGGGGTATACCCTATGCACAGACTAAGCATACGTATGCTTGCATCAATATGCAGTACAGCGGCGGGAACAGCATGTGCAAGTGGCATGTCCCTTTCTTCTGGCTGTATGTGTGGGCCATGCTGACGGCAGGCAACACGCATCATATGTCTGGCCAGACCACCATTGTGCATACCAGTGCATTACATGGGATTATCAAATGAACTTGCAAGTAACAATGCTCTCTACATGCCATCAGCGTCATGTAAAGTGGGTGATCAGCAGTGCGTGCGTACTACAGCAACAGCAGCGACAGCAGCAGTTGCTCCATGCACGTGGGTGGGTGGTGGGCATTTGGCACGTACTGAATGCTAGTGCCGTTCCCCTTCACAATGCACTGCCAGTGAAGATGATCGTCAATGCACTGCATTGTTCTGATCATGCGTGTGGCACACTCATCATCATCATATTACCCATTCAAGCCATAGCATCAGCGCCATCGGCCCCGCGCCGTGTGGCACACTCACGACAGAAATGAGCAGCAACCGTGTACACATGTGCAGCCTCCCTTAGGCTTTTAGCGTCAGGCCTAGGCCACTGGCCTGAGACCCAGACTAGCTTCAAACGTTGAACAAGCTGTTGCACTGAATGCCCATGCCAGCTCCAGCAGCTGCTACATCGCAGACATCCTGCCAGCGTCACCACTCCCGCACAATAGGCATCCTGCCGGCGTGACCACTGCTGCACTGCATGCATCCAGCCAGCTCCAGCAACCGCTGCACTGTATGCATCCCACCAGCTCCAGCAAGTGCTGCACCAACTGCACCGCAGCTTGCTCGTAAAAACCCGATAGCCCAGCCTGCAAGCTGTGAGTGTCATAATCATTATGATACTAACAGCTTGATGATCAAGTTGTTGATGCATCAGCCTACCCGGTAGTGGGGGCCCCACTGCCTGACAGTGATGCACGTGTGGGTCACCATTGGATCAGAACTCGAGCAAAAGCACACGGCAACATCAGGTGTGTGCTTTCACAGCACAACCTAACACGCTCACTGGTCAAGTTCGAATTCAGAAGTCTTCACTAGCTCAGCCAGCAGCACCTCCAGTCAATCAAGCCAGCCAGCATGCTGGCCAGCATGGTAGGCCCGGCAGCCCAGCCATTAGCAGCAGCTCCTGCTTGTATGCAGAGCCTCCTACCGGTGCCTACCACTCAGGCCCGCAGGCAGCAATGCTGCACAACAAGCAGCTTGCAGCCAATCACACCGTGTACTGAGTGCGGCAACACTAAGCGTTGTCCCCGCACGCGCTGCTGACACACCCCCACACCCTCCAGCCCACTGCCAGCCACGATTCAGCGCATCAGACTGTACAGCAGCTGCAGTGCTGCCCCTCACACGACCACAGCACAGCTGTCAGCCCACACCTGTCACAGAACCACCTCTCCTGCAGGACACTCCACGCAGCTCACGCGGCTGCTGTCGTCAGCTGTTGTGCTGCCACACCCTCCTGTTGCAGCGCCTCCTGGCTGACAGCAATCCACTTGTCCAGCGTACCAGCAGCCTTGCCGGCACGTTGCACCTCCTGCGCAAGCGCCACACCCTCGATTGGGCTCGGCACCACCTTGGCTGCTGCCAGGGCGTAGCCGGCGTTCAGGTTCAGCGCGTCAGCGACAGGGCCGCGAGCACCGCCAAACACATCACGCAGGATGCGGGCGTTGAGTGCTGCATCGCCTCCGGCCAGGTCAGCCACCTCGCAGCGGGGGATGCCCACATCCTTGGGGTCCAGGCTGTAGCGCTTCAGTGGCGCATTGGGCGAGATCTCCACCACGTCTGCAGCGCGGGTGTGCAGAGGCGAGGGGGGAGGGCATGCGGAGGGTGCAGCTGACTTGCAAATTTTGTGTTGGAAGCATGGCCACGTAGATGGTTTCCGAGCTGCAGATGAAACACAGAACATCTGCATGCTGCATGCAATGGAGTGCGCGTGCAACACGCCATGCAATGCATGCCTGCAACTGTGCATGGTGCGGCTGCCCTGATGCCTGCCATGACAACACCCACAGCATGCCCGCAGACTGCACTGCTGCTGAAGATTGCAGGTAGCAGTCACACGACGGACGGTACTATCCCGCTGTAGCTGCGCCAGCAAGTCAACGCAGCAAGCAGCTCGACCGCTGCTCCAGCAGCCTCCGACCCCACCGCACCCGCGGGCCCCATCGGCGTGAGCTCGTCCAGGCCGCACGAGTGCACCACCAGCGCGTGGCGCATGCCCAGCCGCATGAGGCTCTCGCCCATCAGCTCGCTGATGTCTGGGCTGTACACGCCCACCAGGCCGTACGCGGCACCAGCGGGGTTGAGCATGGGGCCCTGCAGTCACAGTTGCAGCAGGCGCAGCCGGCACGCGCCCCCACGGGCGGGGCAGAGCAGGGCCAGGGGGCAGGTGAGGAGGGGGGTGGGGAGCAACAGGGGCCACGGCAAAGGTCAGAGCTGGGGCTCAATGCAGCTGCTGGGCCGGTGGCACCGCAGCAGCCTGGACTGACGCACATGTGCAAGGATACTCTGGGTTGTGCAGGCTGTGGCTGCAGCCACATGCCGGACGCCCAGCAGCTGCTGCTGTTGGGTGTGCTGTGTGCGAGGCGCCTGCTGGCACGTTGCAGAGCCATTTGGCCTGCTGCACGCTGCCTCCTTCAACTGCAGCCGCAACTTGCAAGCACACCTCCACCCACGGCACTGACCCCACCGCACGATGTGAACCGCACACGCACCAGGATGTTGAAGATGGTGCGAATCTTCAGCGCTGAGCGCACACCCCTGATGCGCTTCATGGCTGGATGGTAGCGCGGCGCGTACATGAAGCCAACGCCAGCCTCATCAATGCAGCGCTGCACGCCTGCAGGGCCCAGGTCGATGGCCACACCCAGCGCCTCCAGCACGTCTGCGCTGCCACACAGGCTGGACACAGACCTGTTGCCATGCTTGGCAACGTACGCGCCTGCTGCTGCTGCAATGACGCATGCGCCAGTCGAGATGTTGACGCTGCCGATGCCATCACCGCCTGTGCCCACGATGTCCACCACGCGGTGGTCGTGCTGCACCTGCAGCGCCTCACTCATCAGGGCCTTGGCCAGGCCTGCCACCTCCGCAGGTGTCTCGCCCTTGGCGCGCAGCAGCACCAGGAATGCTGCAGCTTGCTCCGGAGAGAAATCCTGGAGGATGCCATGCATGGTATCCTGCGCCTGCTGCTCGCTGAGTTCCTGCCTACTGATGAGCAGTTCCAGCACGTCCTTCAGGGGAGTGGCAGCACATTGCTGCACCTGCCGACGATCCCCAGCACTGCTAAAAACTCTTCTAGGTGCTACATGATGGCTGCAATGCCTGCTAGGCCCTGCATGCGGCCGAACACACTGCTGCTGCCCGGCAAGCATGGCGATATGGCAAGAGTCTATGCTGTGCCAACGATCTTCGGAGATTTTGTCAATGCCAAACCTTTCGCAGATAATTGGCTTTTGTTGATGAGGTTTGTAGCAAGATGCTTCTTCGGTTTGGCTGGTGCCGAGCAAGCAGCAGTCACTTGATATGATTGGTGCTGTACAGTAACGAAAACTACATCTTCAAATCATCTAAATCATTCTCTACAATGGCCAATGGACTGCAATGGGCATTTGGTGGAGTCAGACACCACCACTGCTGCTTCAACTTCTCGGTCACCGACCCTGCGCAAAAATCAACGAGCTATATCCTACTCGTGTGACCTTGCTACTACAAACCACAACATATCAGTTTCGAGCGGGTCTCACTCGCCGGGAACATCTAGAGGCAGTGAAAAGCTGCCTGTTGACCCTTGCCCAGGCAGGTGAGGCCTGAGAGATTCGATACCAGGTGATGCTGATTGGCTGCCATCCTGCTGAAAACTATGAGTTCAGTTTAGTTGAACGTAAGTGGCCAGACAGACAACCAATTGTCATTGCTGCACATTGCTGCGCAGTGCGCAACATTCAGATGCACAGCTTGGGCTGAGAACCGTGTCATGCAGCTCAGCTTGACCTGCACTCAAGCTCAAGCAGCACACCAAAATCTTTAGTGCCTGCTTGTCCTGTCCTTTATATAGCCATGTAGCACCCGGGGTGCTGCACCTCCGGGGCCAGCATGCATATGGTCCGTGATCAAGTGTTTGACACGAGGAATGCTGCAAAAGCCATACTCTTCAATAATCAGTAATACCGTTGTACCTCTTTCCTACTTTTTTTTGCTCTGTCCAGAGGCCTCCAGCACCACGTTCAGTTGACGGGACGCGCATCACCAGGTGTAGGTTTGGGCCCAAACCAGCCTGGCAGGCACGAGCGGCGGAATGGTACATGACACCACGCCTGCCTGTTCATAGTATTTTGATCATTAATACACATAGTTTATAGGCTGATAAAAAATATACAAAGGTTGCAGCTCTCACCTGTTCCGTGTTCTCATTTGTCACCTGGACCATGGCCGCACTCACCAGCAACGTACAGCAGAAGGTGGCTGGCCAGGACGGTAAGCGAAAAAGTACAGCAGCTGCTTTGAAAACACCACACTGAAGCGCGTGCTTGACTTGTGGCAGTTAACATTGAGTCATCTGTCTTGTCCACAGATGGCTGGCCAATGCAGTGGCAGTTGCCGAGCTTGGAGGTGAGCATAAAACAATTCCAGCGGCCTGATGACACAAACTTGAGCTGCTCACCTGTCAACCAGCAACATAATGGCAGCCTGGGGCATGAACGGGCTTGTTACACACAGCAGCAGCAGCAGCAGCAGCAGCAGCAGCAGCAGCAGCAGCAGCAGCAGTAGTAGCAGCAGCAGCAGCAGCAGAACACGATTGTCAACTGGCGCACTCACAAACCCGCAGCCACAAGCTACTATTCAGCCAGCAGTACATATGTGCTGTGTTTGAACCCCTGCACCCCGCCATCACTTTGCTGGCAGGACGTTGGCGATTACTTCCAACAGCACGTACTTAAGAATCAGGTGAGCAGGCAGCTCCGGTACAGTCTACAGGGTTTGATTGCTGTTCCTATTATCCTCAACGTGCTCAGCAGCCTCACCAGCTCCGCAAGTGTGCTGATAGTTGTAAGCTCGAGCCCAGCAGAGAATTACACTGCAGTTTGTCCTGCTCTGCCAGCCCTGTCACTCTGAACACAGCCTGGCAGCGCTGCACCTGGTGACGCTGTTCTGCATCCCAACCCCAACCCTCCTCATTGACGTTGCTGGGTCACCTGCATCTGCGCCTGGTGTCGCCCAGGCCCAGGAGGGTGCCAGGCTGGAGGAGGTGATGAGCCGGCAGATCATCTGCGTCACCCAGAACATACCACTGGCGCAGCTGACCAACACCTTCAAGAAGGTGTCCGGCGTGTGTGTGGTGGACGACGAGAAGCGCCTCATTGGCGTGGTCTCACGCAAGGACCTCAGCCGCGAGGGGGTGAGGCTGCACGCAGGCCCGGGGGGGGGGGGCGGGATGAGCAGGGCTGCTGCTAGCTCTGATGCCGCATGCACGGCCACCACTGCCAGCCACACAGTCTGCCTGCCGCAGCATGATAGCCTGCCTCTCGGCTGCAGCCTAGGTGCAATGCATCTTGCGTTGCTGCTCACTTTGACTTGCAACCGCTGTTGCTCTGTGGGTGCTGCTGCTGCCTGCAGACCACGGTGCGTGAAGTGATGTCATCGCCGCCAGTGGCCTGCAAGGCTGATGCCACAGTCAGGGGTGAGTGTCTGCTGCTGCCTGGTGTTTTGGCCACAAAACGTCCGCCATCGCCAAAGTTGAGGCCAGGGGGTGGCAATACATTATATGCTTTGTTGTCTGATATTGCAACGAAGTTCTCAGGGCTGATGATTTCAGATGAAAGATTTGGCATGAATGGGTCAGCCCAAGCCCTGACACACAAAGCCCTCCACGTCCAAAGAAACAGACAGTTGCCCCTGGTTGCCTTTCAATTTCTTTTTTTAGCCTGTCACAGGAATGCAAAAGATGTTTCCACAGGTTAATGTAGTATTGTACTGAGTAAGCAACACAGGCAGAGCCTGCTTCATAGCCAAAGCGCTGTTCTCATGTGCTCTGCAAGCAGCATCGTGGCCATCGAAGTGTCTGTAAACATGCCGTCTCGCCCTGTGCTGCTCCTGCCCTGCCGGTGTGCCTGCAGATGCTGCTGCACTGCTGCTGAAGCACAAGGTGCACCGCGTGCCCATCGTTGACGCTGACGCGCGCGTGGTCGGCATGGTCACCCGCACAGACATCTTCACAGCACCCGAGGAGGGCAAGTGAAGGCGCAGGCGGCTGGCATCAGCGCCAGCTGCTGGACGCCGCAGCATGTGCTGGCTGGGTGTTGACACTTCCATCTATGTAGCTGGATTCTTCAAACGTCTTTTGTGAATGTAGCTGCTCGCGTAGGGCTAGGTCGTTTTTTCATGTGTGACGGTTGCACTGATATGACATGCAAAGCTCAGGCTGTGTTCCTCAGCTGGCTGGTCGCTGATGGAAGGATCTATGCACCCACTGCAGTGCAGATAATCAGCTGATAATCTGTTGATGTGCCAACCCTGCTCTGTGGTTTTGGTGTGTGCTGTGACGTGCGAGGGCTTGGGATGTGTGGCGCAGCAGTGCACCCGTGCAGCACTAAACTTTGAACCCTGACTGGCATCATTGCATCGGCAAGCTGGCCATCGCGCGGCTGATACATGCTCTTCTGACCAAGCTGCAGGTACTTGTGGTAATGTTTGCTTGGCACATTGTGCTCCTGCCTCAGGCTGCTGGTTTGTTCAGTTCATATGCTGGGTGTAGCAAGTGCTCACCAGATCTGGCTGCAGTCACCAACTCTGGTGTGCCAGCGGCTGCTGTATTTGCACCATCATAGTTCATTGTCAGTTCTGGAAGATGTCGGATGGTGTCACCGTGTATTGCTGCTTTCCTTGTCAAGTCTTGGGATGTGCGCAATGCATGCAAACATTCTGGGGCAGTGCTCCCTCCTCTTCCGCCCGGTGGGGCGCGGGGCCGATGGCGCTGATGCTATGGCTTGAATGGGTAATATGATGATGAGGATAGTGTCCTTGTCTGACATGACGACAGAAGCGTGATGCTTTTGTTGTTACAGCTTGGCGTAGCCGTTAGACAACTTACGCTTAGGAATCATACTTGTTGAGTCTCAAATTGAATTCGGTGGCAGTGGTGGCGTCCTCAACCTGCGCAGAGCCTGTTCTTGTGTGTAGTTCGTTGTTTGTTCTGCGCAGAGCCTGTTCTGCCAGCTGTAGCAAAAGGTGGCCTGCCAGACAATTCATGCTAAGAGGAGAGGAGGAGTTTAACATAGGCCGTTCGCCATCTCACATTAAGCAACAAAGTAAACAAGCTCTACATGCCAGTTATGACCCCAGAAGGACCATCCAAACAGTGCTGCTGCTTGTTACACTCAAACAGCCCAGCACTGGCACTAGAGCCATTTGTTGGAAGACAGGATACAGCCACTTCAGAACTGTGGGTGCAGCATCGTACAGATGAGGAGTACAGCTCAGAAGTTTCATCGCCACTACACTTGCAGCGCCATGTTGGGTGAGCAGGACACATAGTGCCACAGCACATGTGACATTGCGCGCTGGCAGCAGCCTCTTGAATGCTGCATCTGCACAGACCCGCAGAGCCCTGTGCCGTGTTATTGGCTGCATGGCACAGCACAGCCCACCACACCCATGGCAGGCCCTCATCAACGTGCATGGGTACACCCACACAAACGATGGCTGAAATCCAGCTGTCCAGCACCGCCTGCCTGCTGCAGGGCGGGGATCGTCTGCCAGGTGCACAGCCACAATGAACCTGCGGACGCATGCCAGCAGGCATCATGTGCAGGGGTCAGTGTTGCCAGCTGCAGGGCGAGCTGTGACATACCTCGATGGGCTGGTCACCACAGCCAGTAGCGTGATACGCTCACAGCACAATGGGCACTGTTGGAGCGCTTCCACTGCACCACACCTGACTCTGCTTTTCCTTGCTTTGGTTCAATGTTGATTTTACAGTGCTGCTGCTGCTGTTGAACCTCAAACACAATGCAGCCTCGCAAGTGGGACGTGTGGTAACAGTGCATGGTGATGTTCACTTGAAGGCCTGCACAGCCCAGCGCCCCCACATGGTGCTGCTCGGTGACCAGCCCTGCACCGCCACAACTGCAGAGCATCTGGCTGGGTGTGCTGCCTTGTGCGGCCTGCAGTCATGCGCCCCACACCACGTGCCATGCTGTTGACATCTTGCAGGCTGCTGCTCAGCTGGGTGCCTGCTGGCGCGATGCAGCTGCAATTTGCCAGTGTGGCTGCTGCTGCTGTGCTGCCTGTGCTCTGCGCTGCGCTAGGTACTGCAGCAGCTGCTGCGGCCCCTGCTTCTTGACAGCGCTGGTGGCAAAGTGTGGCGGCACAGCCAGGCCTGCGGATTGCAGAGCTGCCCTGAACGCCATGATGTTGTCGGCTGGGCCTGCCAGTCGTGACTTGACTTTGTCTATTTTGGTGAACACCAGCGTGAGCGGCAGGCTGCGCTGCAGCAGCCAGTCTGCACCAGCCAGGTCCTGCATCAGCAGCAGCAGCAGCAGCAGCAGCAGCAGCAACATCACCCGTTGGCTGTGCTTGCAACATTTTGTTACTTGCCGACATTCACGCAGCGTGCTGCCACTGCACTGCACAGCCAGGGCCAGGTGCCTGCGCATGCCGTCCCCTGCTCAACCGGCTGTGACTGCTGGGCAACGCAACAGCAGCTGATCAAGCACCGCAGCACATGCGACAGCGGACCACGCTGGCTGCGCTCGGTGCATCCAGGCAACACCCTTGCAGCAGCATCCCCAGGAACATCTGCTGTCCTTCCTGCTGCTGCTTCTGCTGCCTCTGCTTCTGCTGCTGCTGCTGCCCTACCGCGTCTTTTGGTGGCAGGCTTGCGTCCACCAGCAGCAGGATGTCCACCAAGGTTCCTCTGCGCGTGAAGTACTGCTGCGTCATGCTGTGCCAGTCAGCGCGCTTTGCCTGGGACACCTTGGCATAGCCTGCAGAAAAAACAAAGCAACGCAGCACAGCCGAGGCATCAGCAGGCATGCAGTCCAATGCCAATGAGCACTGCTGTGCAACAGGTGCATGATGGGAGGGCAGCGTGAACAAGGCAGGAAGCGCAACACCGGAATTTGGTGTTATGTCCGGTCTGGGAAGAAGTGCAGAAGCATGCAGAGCTGAGCTGCCAGCAGCACTGTGGCTGCTGTTGTGGCAGCATCAACCGCCCCTCACCGTAACCGGGGCAGTCCACCAGGTACCAGCTGCGGTTGACGAGGTAATGGTTGATGGACTGTGTCTTGCCTGCAGTGGGGAGGAGCAGGCGCAGCAGCAGCAGCAGCAGCAGCAGCAGCAGCGGCACCATGCAGCAGCGCATCAGCACTGCAAGGCGAGACATTGATGGGTTGCACCAGTCTGCTACTGCTGCAGCTGCTGACACTGGCGTGCTGCTGATAATGCATGTAGTAATGCATACAACGAGCTGTGGCAAGCATGGCGCAGGGGAGCTGACACGGCTGCCCAGGTGGACGGCTGCAGCGCGTGGCGCGTGGCGCGCGGCGCAGCCAGCAGCAGCAGCAGCAGCAGCGTCTGGCGACGCACCCGGGTGCTTGGAGACCTTGGCCAGGCTGGTGCTGCCCAGCAGGCAGTTGATCAGGCTGGACTTGCCCACGTTGCTGCGCCCCACCACTGCCACCTCAGGCCAGCGCTGCGGTGGCAGCTGGGCGGGGCTGTACGCGCCTGCAGCAAACTCTGCCGTGCGCACTGCGCTGCTGCTGCCCGGCACCTTGGGCAGGACGAGGCCAGGCGGGATGTATGGCTGCAGTGGGTTCAGCTTGGCTGCCGGGGCTGCAGCAGGGGCGGCGGCTGGGTGTGGCAGTTGCTGTACTGATGCAGCAGCAGCAGGTGCTGCTGGGCTGGCAGCATCAGTGCTGAGCATACGCTGCAATGCACCCTGCTGCTGCTGCAGCAATCTGTTGAGCGCTGCGGCTGCCTGCCCGATAGGGCGGCAGCCGCAACCAGAACTCAATAAGGTATGTGCTAGCAACGTATGCGTACCGAGCAGCGTTGAGGCAACTGGCACCATCACATGTAACTGTGCAAGTCAGCCCAGGTGCATTTGCTGCATGAGCATCAGCCCTGGTAAGAAAGCTGCAGCAGAGACGACTTGCAGGGCTTGGAGGTGTAGTGCAGACAGCTGAATAGCTAGGGCATCTTCTTTCCAGACGCGAACAGCTTTAACCTTGCCGATTTGGCAGTCCTAGGGTGCAGGGTGTGTGTTACATGGTGCTGAACACCTGCACCTCAGTTGTAGCCTGCCTCTCTGTGAAATAGCCGGTCGACATCATTTTTAGATAGATAAGAACTTCTAAGGACCGAGAAGTGACACGTGGCTAGTAGAGTTGCTGTCGGCCGTGCCTGCTTGCAACACTGAGATCAGCCCACCATGGCGAAGGGCAAGGCTAAAAGCCCCAGTTCAAAACCTGCCGAAGTATCAGCCACGGTGAGATTACCATCTGGCGTCTTCAGCCACTCTTGCGGCAACATTGCGTATGCACACCTGCTACAACATTCATGCGACAGCCAATGCCCCATTGGCATGTTGGACTAGGTTGAATGTAATTTCAAGGGATCAGAAATGCACTGGGCAGATGTTGACGTCGCCACCCTCGCCTGCTGCAGCCTAAGGAGGCCCTGGACCTGAAGAACGATGGCAACAGGATGTTTGCTCAGCGCGAGTACACCAAAGCCATTGAGCAGTACGATGCAGCCATGAAGATTCTGCCGAATGGCTCGACTGAGCGCGCTGATCTGCTGTGCAACAAGGCAGCCTGCTTCTATGCCCTCAACAAGTGGGTGGCCTGATGCTGGGCCTGGCAACGTGTGGACTGCAGCTGCTAGTCTGCAGGCCCACACAGCGACACTGTTTTTAGCTGTGACATCTCTGAAGCAGCATTACATGCGACAGCTGCGAGCTGTTTGCCAATGGCAGCACCATTTGACAAGCAGCAGCTGTTGTGGCATTTGAGGCAGCTGCAATTTGCAGCTTGTTGTAGTTGCTCCATCTGCCTGTGCATGCGCCGCGGTCAGCGTCAGCAGCCGCAGTTTGCTTTCATAACGGTGGTGGGAAGCAGCTTGTTGCTGTACACCTACCTTTCATGACGGTTTCCATGCTGTGCATGCAAATGCATTATGCATGGTGCAGTCAGTTTGCCAACACATTGTTTGTTTGCTGTTTGCAACATTCGCTTCCACTACCTGGTGTGCCTGGTTGCATTGCCAGCACATTGCACCACCCAGGTATGCATGCACAGTATCCTTGCTTTGGCTGAGGTCGTGTGTGGTGGTCCCTTGCCCCCCCCCCCAGGCTCAAGGAGGCTGTGAAGGAGTGCGGTGGTGCGCTGGAGGTGTCCCCCGGCAGCATCAAGGCGCTGCGCCACAGGGCCAAGGCGCTGGAGAAGCAGGGCATGTACAAGGCGGCACTGGGGGACATCCAGGTGGGGCGGGGTGGGGGTAGGCCTGCGGGCCGGCAGCAGGGCCGGGTGCTGGAGTGCGTGCTGGGGGAGAAGGGCAGCAGATGCAGCACTGACATGCCTTGCGGTGTGTGTAGCGCTTGCTCAGCTGCGGCTCGCTCAAACCGCCTCTTCACGGCACGGCGCGCGCCTGCACCCGCCACCCCGCCACCCTGCACCCGCCACCCTGCACCCGCCACCCTGCACTTGCCCCTGCTGCCGCAGGCCATCAACAAGACCGAGTCGGCCAGCGACGACAGCCGCGAGGCGGAGCGCCGCCTCAAGGACCTGGTGGCCGGGCGCCGCCCCTCGCTGGCCAACGGCGGCGCACGCGCGGCGGGGCCGGCCGGCAGCAGCAGCAGCAGCAGCGGCAGCGGGGCGGGCGCAGCATGCAGTGGCCGTTCAGCGCCAAGGTGACGGTGGGCGGCGAGACGCGGCTGGTGCAGCTGACGGCGTCTGCCGGCTACGCCGACCTGCTGGGCCAGGTGCAGGCCAAGTTCCCCAGCGCAGGTGGGCCGGGGGAGGGGGGGCGGTTGGGTGTGGGCTGCAGCGGCCACCGCAGCTGGAGGGGTGCTTGCTGTTGGGACAGCAGCAGCAGGCTGAGGGCAGCGCGGCGTGGGCTGAAGTGGTTGCCAGGCAGCAAGCGAGCTGATGCAGCAGGGGCCGTGGAGCTTGCTCTTGGAATGAGTGCGTTGCTTGATGAAAGCTGCGAGTCGTGGGCGGAGGCGTGTGGTGCTCGCCCACCAGCCCTGTTGGTGGCGCTGGTAGCACTGCCTGCTTGTGAGCGTGCCTGCCTTCACAGCGCAGTATGTTGACGGGTGTTGTTGTGTGTGCATGCATGCGTGGAGGTGTGGTTGCTGGGCCGGGCTTCTTCTGGGCTAGGTGCAGGTCCGGTGTCGGTGGTTGGGTGTTGGCAGGTGGCAGGGACAAGACTTGGACCCAGCCGCTGCTGACAGGGGATGCCGACTCTATTGCTGCTGCTGCCGCTGCTGCTGCCTGCCCGGCCAGGCCCCTGCCTGCTCAAGTATGTGGACAAGGATGGCGACCAGGTGACCATCACGTGCAGGGGCGACGTGCAGCTGGCGCTGGCTGAGGCGCTCAAGGCCACAGACAGGAGGCTGGGCGTCATCCCGCCCATCCGCGTCACGGCAACGCCCGTGGACAAGGTGGGCGGTGTTGATTTTTTATTTTGGGGGGTGCTGAGCCTTGGCCTATCACAACAGCGGCAGCAGCAATGGTTGTTGTGATCTAGTCGATCTTCCAGGGAATTGCCCATATATCTGACTGCTGATTGCATGCATTGCGTGCTTCCGATGCTCCTGCGGAAGCACCCAGACACTGTAAGACAAACAGTTGTTGTGCCTCTGCTGCGTGTCCTGTTGGTGGTGTGTCCTGCGCACGACATCAGTCTGAGGTGCCGCCATCCCCCTGGAGGAGCAGCAGGAGGCAGTGGCAGCCATGCTGCAGCAGCAGAAGCAGCTGCAGCAGCTGGCAGCAGCGCAGCAGCAGCAGCAGCAGCAGCAGCAGACGGCCGCCAAGCAGACTGCACAGACTCAGAGCGGGGAGGTGATCGAGATCGACGACTGGCTGGTGGAGTTTGCCAACCTGTTCAGGGAGATGAGCGGCATCGACGCCGACAGGTGAGCAGGGGGGAGGGGGGCGCTCGCCCGCTGCTGTGCGGGCGCTGGCTGCGCCGACGCCCAGGGGTGCTGCTGCGGAGCCTCGCCTCGCCTCGCAGGCTGGCTGCGCGGCAAGGGCCGGCAGCAGCCCCGCCCGCACCTGTGTGTGCATGGCACGGCATGGCAGGCTGCAAGCTGCTGGTGTGCCAGCTCAGCGGCATGGGCGGCAACACGCGCCAGGCCTCCCACATGCACCACTGCTGCGCTGCCCCGCCCCCCCCCCCCCCCGCAGGCACGTCGACGCCCACAACGAGGGCTGGACCAGCACCACGCGCGCCATGGAGGCCACGCTGCGCAGCGAGCAGGCGCAGCCGCTGTTCGACAAGGCCATCGACAAGTTCAAGGAGGTGCGGCGCAGGCATGCAGCGCGCAGCCGGCGGCTGCCCTGCAGCGGTGTGGTGGGAGCTTGGCCATGCGCTGCGTGTGTTTGTGGTGTGCTGCTGACAGCAGCAGCCGCGACAGGTGGGAAGCTGCTGAGCACGCCGTCTGCACAGCAGCCACAAGCAGCAGCATGCATGTCCAACCCTCCCTGCATACTCAACAATTGTGCCGGCGCCTTTCCTGCTGCTGCTGCTGCTGCTGCCGCTGCCAGGTGACTGCGACTGGCTATTTGAATTGGGGCAACGTGCACCTGTGCAGGGGGCACAAGGCGCTGGACGTGGCTGCACTGCAGGGCCAGGAGCTCACCCAGGAGCTGGTGGACAAGGTGGGCAGGGCAGGGAGGGAGAGAGGGAGACGGGGAGTGTCCGGGAGTTTGAGAGGGAGTGTGCGAGTCTCGCTCTTTCCTCACTCCCTCCCTCGCTCACTCGCTCTCTGCTTCTCAGTCACTCTCTTCACACTCAACTCGCCTAGCCTGTCTCTCACCCTTCTCAGCATCTCACCTACTGAGACCTCTCTCTGACGTCAGCAGTGGCGTGCCAACCAGAGAGGTGATCATCGTCATCTGCCAGGACTTTGTGTCGCTGCAGCTGCTCAAGAACTCAACAACCAAGGACATGACAGAGATGAGTTGTTGAGTTCTTGAGCAGCTGCAGCGACACAAAGTCCTGGCAGATGACGATGATCACCTCTCTGGTTGGCACGCCACTGCTGACGTCAGAGAGAGGTCTCAGTAGGTGAGATGCTGAGAAGGGTGAGAGACAGGCTAGGCGAGTTGAGTGTGAAGAGAGTGACTGAGAATCAGAGAGCGAGTGAGCGAGGGAAACCTCTCTCAGTAGGTGAGATGCTGAGAGAGGTGAGAGAGAGGCTGAGAGATTGAGTGTGAAGGGAGTGACTGAGAACCAGACAGCAAGTGAGCAAGGGAGAGAGTAAGGAAAGAGTGAGAGTGACAGGGTCAGAGAGAGTGAGTCAACATTGGACCCAGTGACATCCGGTTCCAGTCGCCACCTCGGTTGGTAGGAGCCACACTAGGATGAGCACGCTGCTGTTGACGAACACAGATTGCACGCACATCATATAGCGATCTCTGACCAACGTCCGGGCATTGCTGCATTGCATAGGCCAGTGCTTCGTTGTGAGGCCATGCGTGAGTTGGCCAGCCTGTCACCCGGCTGCTGGTCGTCGCAGCGCAGCGGCTGCTCACCCTGCGCCACCCTGCCCTTGCGGTGTGTCACCCTGCTGCCCCTGCGGCGCGCTGTGCAGGTGTCTGCCGAGTTTGATGCGGCTGAGGCCAAGCTGCAGGAGGCGCTGGTGGTTGTGCCAGACTTCCTGGACGCCGTGTCAACCATGGCCAGTGAGTGGCACGCGCACAGCTGGGGCTGGAAGGGGCCAGCGCGCTGCACGCACAAGCCAGGCAGCAGCAGCAGCAGCAGCAGCCATCCTGAGGTGGCGGCTACAGCACATGTGTGGCTGCAGATGATGGCGCTGCTGCCGGTTGGCAGCGACACGTGCGTCTGTGTTGTGCGCCGCCACTCGTGTGCTGGCCATGCAGCCATCACGGGGCATCACTGCTGAGCCTGGGCACCACACCTCGCCTGCTGCTGGCTGCTGGCATCACTGCTGTGCCCTGTCACCATGCATGCCTGCCAACCCTGCTGCCTCCTCCACCCCCCCTCTCCCGCCCGCTGCAGGCGTCTACTTTGACCGCGCCAAGCTGGCCGCCAAGCTGCTGGTGAAGCCGCTGCCTCCGCCCCCTGAGGGCGTGACCGAGGGCAGCAAGGAGGCGGAGGCAGCAGCACAGGCGGCCAGCACCGCGGCAACGCGTGAGGCGCTCACCAAGATCAAGGTGCGGCCGCGGCTGGCCATGGCTGCCGGGCGTGGTGTGCGGCCGCGCACTGCACCGCACGAGGCGTGTGACAGGCCATTGCTGTTGACAATGATCTGACTTTCCAGCACCCCAGTCCTTTGGGTGTGCCCTGTCTTTTGGTCCGTTCCGTCATGCTGCCGCTGCTGACAGCTGCTGCTGCTGCGTGGCGGCTTGCCCTGCAGGCTGCTGACGTGGAGGCGGCCAAGGGCCACATGGAGACGGCCCACACCTGGTACAAGAAGGCGCACGCAGCAGCACTGGCCTTTGAGCAGCAGCGCAAGGCAGAGGCAGAGGCCAAGCAGAAAGAGGACGGCGGCGACGCAGCAGCAGCAGCAGCCAAGCAGCCAGAGGCCGCAGCAAACGGCACAGCTGCTGGCGAGCCCATGACGCTGCCCGCGCACGCGCAGGTGATGTACGGCAACAGCCTGTACGAGTGGAGCCAGGTGCTGGCTGCCGTCGGGCAGGAGTGGAAGGGGCTGCTGGACGATGCCGTGGCCTGCTTCAAGGACGCCGGCTGCGCTGAGCCCGACATCCGCGCAGCGCTGAAGAACCACACCAAGGTGCGGGCTGCGGGGGTGTGGTGGGGCCGGGCTGCATTGCTGGGGGTTGACGCGTGAGGACGGTGTGCACGGAGCATCGCATCAAAGGCATGTGTGCATTAGCAGTACTGCCACAGCAGCTGCCTGCACAGGATGGGCTGCTTAGGCCTGGCCTGTTAACCTGACTCCAAACAACACTCCAGCGTCACCTTGGTGTCACCGCTCTCACCTCTGCAGGCTGACCAGCTGGACCTGGGCCCCGACCCAGAGCCCGAGCCCCAGCCAGAGCAGCAGCAGCCAGCAGCAGCAGCACAGCAGCAGCAGCAGCACAAGCCGGTGCCTCCAGAGGCGAAGGGGCTGCCTAAGCTGGAGCGCAAGCCCAGGGAGAAGGCAGCAGCAGACAAGTAAGCAGGCTGCAGCAAGCAGCAGCAGCTGCAGTTGATGCTTCAGCCGGTGGCAGCCTACTCACACGATGGCAGCTGGGAAGCTGTGGGGCTGATCATGGTTGCTGAGCGCATGGGCTGTTGTGCGCTGGGCGTGTCGGTATGCTGTGAGCACCATCTAATGCAGTGTGCTGGAAGAAAACTGCTGTTGGTAGCATGCGCATGTGCATAGGGCTGAGTTGGGCTGGACGATTGATCCCCTTTTTACCATTGCCATGCTGGCGTGCTGAAACTGCAGCACGTTTTTGCAGTTGACATTGAGTTGGAGCTCTGTGAGGGCTCAGCAGTTTTGCTTTAGCTAAAGCACTGTGTCTGACAACTGTGTCTGCTGGGTAATATGGACAAGCGGCTCAATTTTACTGAGAAGCAGCTGAGGGCCATATCGCTTGCATGATGCACGTGGCAGCAATAACTGGGGCTGATGGCAAGGTCTCCGCGTTGTCCTGTGGCTGATCCTGTTGGTATTTTAGTGATCAGTAGCTGTTAACAACACAAGGCGCGCCGACACGCCCATTGCGAGCTCTGACCGGACAGTCAACTATGAAACCCTAAATGTCGGCCCTGTCCTCGATCGTATTGTTGCACAACAACAAATCAATCCCGTCTTACAAACAATGTCTTCGTCCAGAACTTGTCAAGGGGCAGCGTCGGGCTGCTCAGCAACACTGCATGTCGATGACATGGCTGCCTGTGTGCTCGTTTTCCTGGAGCACGGAAGAGCATAAGCGGAACTTGACTGAAATCTAAGATCGTCGTAGAACAGATCAGCGCTATGAGCAGGATCATGCCAGAAGACGAGGCAGGAGAGCAGCAGGAGTCCAGAGCTGCACAGAATGAAGAGGATCGTCTCACGGTATGTAATAAGCAGCACGGTCTAAGAACATGAAAACTTTATGTACGCATGCAAGACAGAGACGTAGCTATCCCGGTGTCTTCACGCCAATGGCGTTTTACTGCTGGCCTACATCCAGGAGGATGGGACTGATCCGGCGGAACCACCCAGTGGCAAGCTGCAGCAACTGCTGCACGTCACAAAGTCATGGCTGTTGAAGGCCGCCCAAGGGTGGGCATGGAGGACATACGCGAGGCACGCGGCGTAACTGCCTTCGCCAAGGAGACGCTGATGCCGGCACTGTACCAGGTGCGCTGCGTGGACACCTTGTGGGCAGCCAGCTCACCCCAAGAAGCAACTTTTGCAGGCTACATCAGTAACATTGGAGCGTGTTGCAGCATGCTCTGGCAGCAGCTGCTCCTTGTGTAGTTGCACATGCCTGGACCAGTCCGCTCTGCCTGTGAGCTACTGCTGTTCACTTGCAGGCAACCACCAGCCCCAAGACGCTGACATCAGTCAAGGTGTTCATGTTTGTTGGCCTCAACACACTGTTGGTGAGCAGCGGCACAGCACAGCATGCAGGCAGGCAAAACCAGTGTGCAGTGGTTGCTATACGCGCACCCTGCTGCACGTGACCAATGGATGCTGAAGCTGTCATTTACTTTGTCGTCAAACCGCATGCAGCCTCTGAGTGCCAAGACACCGATGAAACACTTGCAACGTAGGTGGCAATGCTGTTTGTATACCCAAGGTTCAACACATACACCTACCTCACGGGAAACTACAAGGTGAGGTTACACTCAGCCTCTTGCTCAGCCTCTGCCATCATAAATCAACCGGCCACAGCAACGTTTGCGTGCTGCAGCCGCGGGAAATGGCAGCAAGTAGGCTGCAAATTAAGGTTACGCTATAACATTTGTGTTGGATGACTCTGTCTCTTGCAGACTGCAGTTGCGGCAGCGCATGCACCCCTGCAGTAACTCCTGCAGAGCATCATCCTGTGGCGGTCTGCCGGTGCTGGCCGCAGGTGGCTGGTTGCGTGGCGCGGTACGCCCTGGCCAACTCCAGTAGCACTGGCAGGGTGGCGCTGGCCACGCTGGATGGCTGGGGGGCTGCAGCGCCTGACGCCAACGAGCAGCAGCTGGCTGAGTATGAGGGGCTGGTGTCGCTGCCGTTTGACGCGCTGGGCGACCCTGGCTGGAACCTGCAGGTGGGACAGCCGGGGTGGACGCAGCACAGGGGCAGGCTGAGCATGCCTGGAACCATGCTCGCACCTTGTACCTGCCATGAGGACAGCAAGCCAGGCAGTATATTGGCCGTTGCAGCAGGTTGATGCAGCCAAACACTGCACAGCATATGGCGCGCTACTGCTGAGAGGTGTGGGATTGCCGCTGCTGTGCTGCTGCAGGACCTGCTGGGCCTGCCGCGCATGCAAGATGCCGATCTGGCCTACAGCAGCGCAGCAGCAGGCGGCCGCATGGTGCAGGACTACAGGCGCTGCACTGCCGACTGCCTGGGCGCCAGCGGGCAGCCTGCTGACGCTGGCAGCAGGGACACCAGTGTCAAGCCGTACGGGCAGTTTGGGGACTTTTACGTACGCAGGTGGGTGCCCGGAGGCGACATGCAGGGCAGCGGCGGCACAACTGAGCTCAACTGCTGCAGTCACTAAAGGAGTGCAGCGCTGGTGCTGCACTTGCAGGAGCAGCTGCCACGCCATGTTCTCTTGGGCTGCCATACGCACTCACGCAACAACTGCTGGCAAGCTTACACTCGACAAGTGCTCTGTTGGCTGCTGATGGTGTATGCTGTGCAGGGAGCTGGTTCTTGCCGCCATCGACCCACACTTCTACCAGCAGTTCCTCAACGCCAGCACCACTGATGCTGTGCGCGCCAGCAGGGCAAACTTCGGGCTGGACCTGTCTGATGCAGCAGCCGCTGCAGCAGCCAGCCAGCTGGGCAGCAGCGTGCCAACCGACAGCGGCTACCTGTGCAGCCTGGGGCAGCCGCGGAGGCAGCTGGCAGCCATCCAGGTGTTCAGCAAGGCCTGCTACGTCAAGGTTGTGTCTGCACCAGGGGATGGCTATCAACTGTTCCTGCGCACACGCAAAGAGTAAGTGGGGCCTGTGCAGCGCTGCCACAACACTAAATCTGCAGCATAGAAGGCAGCAACAGCAAGGCATGTAAAGGACTGTAGTTCATCTCAGCTGCAACCATTCAACGCATTACAACTTTGTGGCAATGCGCCCTTGAAGCGAGCATAACTGCAATCGCATGTGTGTGGTTGCTGCTGGCTGCTGCTGCTGCTGCTGCTGCTGCTGCAGGGGCCGAGTGGCTGCCTTTGTGACAGAGACGGAGAGCACCAACTCCACCAGTGGCTGCGTCTCTTACACGCTGGACATCACGGCACAGGCGGAGGCCTGCCGGCGGCCCCAGCTGGTCGGCGTGGACCCCGGCTGCGAGGACAGCTGCGCTGTGGTGCGCGGGGCCGCAGGGGGCTGGCGGCGCCTGGCAGCCACGCGCAGTGTGCTGAGGCTGAGGCGACAGCAGCGGAGTTTCAACACGCAGGAGTCTCCACAACCATACACTTGCTCGCAGTGTGATGCAGTGCATTGCAGTGTGCTGTGCTGTGCAACGCTGACGCGTGTGTGCGTTCCGCTGGCTGCTGCAGATCCTGTTCAAGGGTGTTGACGCGAGGCGGCTGCCCATCCGCGTCCTGGAGAGCCCCATCGCCGGCTCTGGCCCTCCAGCCTGCACATCAGCGACAAGTGAGCCGCAGCCGGCCACACACAGCATGGCCCTCCTGCTGCGCCCCACCCTGTGCGCCCTGCCAGGAAGCAAGCCATGCGTGACGCGGCAGCTGCCAGCTGCAATGCGCATGTCAATGCTGCCATCAGCGCTGGCACTGCATGTTACGACTGAAGCATATGTCGCTTTGGTGAACAGACTTGCTTGCTGTGCCACCTGCTGCTGCGTGTGCAGGTACCTGGTGCTTGACCAGGGGCCGCTGCCTGGCAGCGGGCCAGACCTGAGCGTGACTGGCGGCAGCATCGCCGTCAACATATCAGCTGCACGCATCGGCAGCCTGTCTGTGCAGAACACCGCGGGAGAGGTGACACTTGACCATGCCAGGTGGGCACTGCTGCACATGACGCGACAGCAGCCACATGTTGAACTCACAACTTACATGGCATGCACTTCCTTGTTCAGCCAATATTGCTGCATGACAGCAGGTGTACCTGCCATACATACTGTGCAAGCGGATGCTGCTGCTTGTGCTGATCCTGCCCCTGGGGTGTGTGCATCTGCTGCACTTGTCGTGCTGAGCTGCCGTCGCCCGCATGCCTCCTGCAGGGTTGACGCGGCTGTCATCAACAGCACCACCGACAACGTCATCATTGAGGACGGGCGCGACACAGAGCTGCAGTACCGCAGCGGCGGCAACCTGCTGTGCGCCGCTGCACCCCTGGTGGAGGCGGTGCCCGACTCCATGCTGGGCTGCTGCAGCAACGCCAGCGCGGCGACGCAACAGCAGCTGGGCAGACTCGCCCGCACGAGTGGTGAGCGCCACTCACAGTGTGCGGTATCCTAGGGGCTGTCGCATACGGCGCACCCTGCTTAGTTCTTGAAGGCTGCTGACTTGGCTGCCTCCTGCGCATGCTCCCCACCCAAGCAGCTGCAGGCAAGCAGACTGCATGAGGCAGTAGTCCTGCAGGCTGCAGCAAGCGCACTTCCATCAATGCCCTGAGTACCAGCGGTCTGGCATGAGCATTGCAAATTCATGCAAGCTGGAACTGGAGCGCATACAACACCACTGCATTGGCGCCAACCGCTGCAGGTATGAGTCGACGCAGGACGGCTTCATCGACCGTGACGAGTTTGCTGCCGGGCTGGCGCGCATGGGCCTCAGCTATGCCCCCTCCAGCCTGGGCCTGGATGACGGCCAGCAGGGCGAGCTGCTGGAGCTGCTGTTCAGGGATGCTGCCGGCGGGCCGACCAGTGACAGGGTGTCGCATGACGTGTTTGACGCCAACCTGGCTGCCGTGAAGGGGCTGGACTCCATGGCCGACGGCTACATGCTGCTGGACCCGTGGTGCTACAACAGCAGGTGCGCCTCAGCTGCCGCTGCCGGCAGCTGCTGTTCCTGGGCTCTGTCATCCCAGGCAACCACGGCCGCCTGGTTGTGCTGCTGATCCTGCTGCCTTGCTGCTGAGCAGTGATCTCATTGCCTGCTGAAGCACCCCAGTTGGATGGTATGACTCATCGGATGGCTGGATCTCGAAACAGACAGCTTGCACTTGTAACTCTCATGCATCCTGGTAAGCTCCTACTGCTGCTGCTGCACGCAGGCTGCTGAAGGTGCGGCCAGCCTATGCGCCTGGCGCAACAGACACGACGGCCCAAATCGAGGCTGCCGCCATGCAGCTTGCAACAGACGGCAGCGGCGCGGTCCTGGACAGCCGCATGCCGGGCTACCCCACCTCCAGCGCAGACCCCAGCAGCCGCAACCCCTGCCCACCAGATTGGGGCAGCGGCCTGCAGGGCAGCACCAACTACTCTCACTTCGCCTGGGCCAACACCACCGTTGGTTACAAGTGGGGCAAGGCGCTGCCTGCCTGGTGCCTGGATGAGGCGTACCCTGGCAGCTACCCAGTGGATGGGGCGGTGTATGGCCGGCTGTCAGGCCAGCCAGTGCTGCCGGGCTGTGAGCCCAGCAGCTGCAAGCCGCTGTACAAGGTGGCGGCAGCAGCCGGCAGCATACATGTGCAGGTGCTGCCGGCTGCACATGACGCGTGGAATGCCACAGGTGGGCGGCACACGTGTGGACGCAGGACTTGACGGCAGTGCGCATCAGTGCTTACAATGCATGCTGCAGAAGCTGCAGCTTTGCAGGGCACAGGCCCGGGCAGCATTCTTTCCTGTGAATGGAATGCTTGAGTTATCTGTGTCATGTGCTGTAGTGTTGGGTGCTGAGTATGCTTGTGGTGCGTGTGGTGCGTGTGCACGCGCCAGGCGCCTACCAGTCCATGGTCGCCAACTGTGAGGACGCCGATGGCCAGCTGCGCTGCTTCTACAAGGGCTGGCCGGACGACGCCGACGCCTCGCTGCACCCCGGGGACGAGGCCGAGTGGCAGGCGCTGATGGACCCCTGCTACGCCGACTCGCCCGAGTGCAGCGACAACGTGCAGGCGGTGACTGTGCTGGGGCACGGCAGCCCGCTGCACCAGAAGTGGTTCTGGTCCAGCCGCAAGGTGTACATGGAGCTGGAGCCTGCCTGGTACATGGTCATGAGCGCATGTGAGTGGCGGTGGGGGCAGTGCTGCTGCTGCTGCATGTGTGGTCCCCACTTGCTTGGCATGCAGCGCACAGGCGTTGGTTTAATCTGTGCGGGGAAACAGCACTTGCATAAGCAAGCCAAGCCCGCCAAATCAAATGCACAAATTCTATCACTGCTGATTTAAATCGGCAGCCTCTCGCCTGCCGCCCCTGTCCCGACCTACTGACTGCCAACCCCAGCGCTGCTCAAGCCGGACGTGGCGCAGGTGCAGCTGCGCCTCAGCCCAGGCTACTGCAGCCCAGCACTGGGCGCTGTCGAGCACATCGACTGGCGACACCCAGGACAGGTCGACGCACTCACAGCATCAGCCAGCGGCCCCGCCAACGGCGTAGCTGACCTGAAGCCAGCAGGCGGTGCTGCTGCTGGCAGTGATGGCAGCACGCGCAGGGACCCACGGGATGCTGTGCTGGCGCAGCAGGGCTTGCGCGCGGAGCGAGGCAGGCAGATCTACGCCCGCATGCAGGCCAGCATCAACGGCACAGCACCCGACAGGGCTGGCTGGTTCCTCAAGCAGGGCATCAGGCAAGAGTACAGGAACGAGAGCCTGGCCGTGTCGCCTGTGACTGCTGATGGCCTGCTGGACACCAGCCCTGGCCGCGCCGACGCGGCCGGCAGGCTGCAGGGCCAGGGGCCGCTGTTTAGGCACAGGCGGGTGTGCGTGCCCGGCAGGAGCTGCGAGTACGAGTACGCCATCCACAGGTGCGCATTGCCAGCCTGCTGCTGCCTGAGCTCATCAAAGCGCTGACAGCAAGCTGAACAAGCGTACATCCTACTGCATGATGTTGTTATCAGCAACACGTACTCAGTCAGCAGTGAATCCAGAGCCATGCTGCTGCTGGAAGTGCTGAATGCAGTACTGCGCGTAAGCATCAAAGGTAAGCTGTCGACATCTTCCACTCGCCCATGCAGCTGCCAGACACGTTTGCGTCCTGAAACACAGGATGCGGTTGATGGCAGCAGGCCGTGCTCACTGCTGTGCTCTGCTGGCCCCCGCCTGCAGTGACAACTGTCGCGTGCCACGCACCGCCTCGCTCGACCCCTCCACACGCCAGCCGGTGCTGTCCCCTTGCACCTTCCCTGATGGCAGCAGCGCATGGCTGCAACCGCAGCTGGCGGAGGCCAGCGCCCCTTCAACGACACCTGGTACCAGGCGCAGTTCCCGCTGCCCGCTGAGCAGTACAGTGTGCAGCAGCTGCATGGCCTGGATGGCGACAGCCTGCTGCAGCAGGCGCAGATGGCAGACTCAAACACACACGCCTGGGGCAACGTGACGCAGTGGAGTACAGCAAGTGGATGCTGCAGGTGCGACAGCGCCTGGCAGCCCCTGGCCATGCACCTGCAGAAGCATCTGGTTGAACACCCTGTGGCTGCAGCATGGCAACTCACTGCTTGCTCACCAGATAGCCTGATGAGGATCCTCTCACATGTTGAGCCTGCCCGCCTGCTGCTGCTGCTGCTGCTGCTGCTGCTGCCGCTGTTGCCGCGCATGCAGGTTGCTGACAATGGCGAGCTGCAGCTGTTTGACGCCACCAACGGCTGGGTAGCCCACAGACCGCTGTACCTGGCGATCGTGCTGAGCCTGGTGATTGCCGTGCTGTGTGCGGCGCTGGTGGTCGGCATGCTGGTGCTGTCTGGCCTGGACATGCTGACCAAGGTCAACAAGGACCTGCAGGTGAGCAGAGGCCCGTTGGATGCACAGGCCAGCAGCAGCGCAGCCTCGCATGCAGCATGCTGGGCTGTGGTGTGCGTGCCTTCAGCAGGGTGAGCTGCCAGCAGCAGCTGCTCGCAGGCACCTCAGTGCAGCAGCCGGGCCAGTGCTGGTCACGCTGCCTCCACCAGCCATTGCCCGTCAGCGCACAGCTTGATGTGTCCTCTGCACCATCACTCTGCCATCGCTCTGCTGCTTGCTGCTGCTGCTGCTGCTGCTGCTGCTGCTGCTGCTGCTGCTGCTGCTGCTGCTGGGGCAGGCCCGTGCCAAGATTGAGCTGGCCGTGCTGGAGGAGCGCAAGGCAGCCATGCTGGGCGAGGTGCTTGAGGCGAAGCGGCTGCTGGTGGGCGAGGCAGCCAGGGCAGGGGGGCAGCCAGGAACAGCAGCAGCGCGCAGGAGCAGCAAGCCAGACCAGCTGCTGGGCAGCAGAGCTGGCGCTGCCTGTGCTGCTGGTGGAGCTGATGTCAACAGGTGACGGTTGAACCCTGTTTCCTGTGCTGGCAGCTGCATGACTGTGTTTACAGTTGAGGTTGCTGTGACTGTCACCAGCTTCTTCTGGCTGATTGATTCAACATCTGTGTGCTATGCAATGGCAAGCGGCTTGATCGGCCGCCTGGCGCCAGACAGCCTCATGCCGGCTCACACGCAGGCCTGTGTGGCGGCTGCCTGCAGGCCGTCGTGTGCTGGCGCTGCACCCTCTGCCAAGCAGGCGGGCTGTGCTGACGTGTTTCTCACTGAGCCTGAGAAGGCAGAGATCCTGAGGGTGTGGGAGAGCAAGGTGACCAGCTGAGCGTAAGCCCGTGCCTGCAGGACTGGTTGTTCTCACTGCATGTGGCAGAGGCGCACCAGCTGCTGCAGCTGCTGTTCAACTTTGCAGCAAACGCCAACGTGCTCTGCACTGGCCCAGCAGCAGCAAAGCTCAACAGCCATCCTGCTGCATTTGCGCCACTGCAGCTGCACTGCACCGCCAGTGGCAGCCTGCCAGCTGCAGCACGCTCCAGCGCTGCCTGTTGCCGCACACGCCCTGCAGGACATCTCCATGAGGGACTTCCGCAGCTGGGACAAGAAGGTGCTGGTCGCAGCATGGCAGGAGAGGTGCTGGAGCGTGCTGCAGCTGGCAGGCTGTCACTGGCGGACCCCACCCTGCTCTCCAGCAACCAGCTGGCGGTGGTTGGTGGCGTCGACAGGCTGCAGGCGATGGTGGCCTTCACCAAGCCCAGGGCCGACATCGCCGTGCACGATGCTGGGCCCAGGAGGCCCACCCGCAGCAGGTGGGGGCAGGCACCGGCAGGACCAGCAGCATGCAGCTTAGTGGCAGGATATGTGCTTGGTGTCATTGCACGCCGTGGACAAGGTGTGCTGCTTGCATGTGTGCTCATGTCCAGCATCAATACTATGGTGGTGTGCTATGGTTCTTGGGTTGAAAGCTTCGCAGCTTGACACTTAAACCATGGCAGGCCCTCCTGGTCAGCCTGTTGCGCTCTTGGCTGTGCCACCCGCAGGACGCTGGATGCCACTGAGCTGGCTGCTGACCGCTGCAAGCTGCTCAAGCTGGAGAGCAAGATCCGTTACGAGCAGCAGCGGCAGCAGCTGCAGCACCAGTTCAGCGCCAGGCGCACCAGCAAGGAGGCGCAGGCACTGCTGGGCGGCGGCAGCAGCACTGCAGCTGGCCCCCTGCTGCTGCTGCTGCTGCTGCTGCTGCTGTCGCAAAGCCTCAGTGGCGGCAGCAGCTTGAGCAGGTGGTAGCTATGAATGTGCTGCGAGGCAGGCGACTCGTTGAGCGGGTCGTTGAGCTGGGCATGGTCAGCCTGCCAAGCCCCTTCCAGGTGGGCGCATGAAGCGCGTGCACAGTAGGCATGCAGCGCTCATGATTGTGGGGTGGGTGTCTGCCGGGTTTGTGCGGGTGTGCAAAGCGCATGTCAATGTGCCAACCTGCAGCTGCAAATCTGAGCTTCCATGCTGTGTTGGACACAGCAGGTCTCACTGGGCTGTGACCTAATCTGTACTTGATCACGCCACATCTTCTGCCTGCAACGATTCCTGTGACGACCATGCTGATCCTGCTGCCAGGTGATCAATCGTGCCGTGATGGAGGCGCTTGAGGGGCTGTGGGTGGACAGCCTGGCCACCTTCCTCGGCGTGAAGTGCCTGTTTGACCACGACATGGCCCAGCGGGAGGAGATCCTGCTGGGGCGCTGCGAGAGGGCGAGGGAAGAGCTGCGCCTGGGCCTGAAGCCCGCCAGCCAACGCAAGGACAGCAGCGTCACTGGGGCGGCTGGCAGCAGCAGCGCAGGCGCCCAGGCTGGGGCTAGCCACAGCAGCAGTGGTCAGGCAAGCAGCGGTCAGCCAAGCAGTCAGGGTGGTGACGCGACCTTGATTGAGATAGACGGCGACGGTGATGTGGTCGCGTGCCAGGCGGTCGATGGCAGGAGCGAGGTGTACCGTACCGCGTACGTGCGGTTGACACTGCGCGGCAGGCGCGTGGAGGTGCTGCCCTCAGAGGATGACTCAGACAGCGATGATGACAGCGAAGATGACAACGATGGCGGCGACAATTTCAGCAACAGTGCTGCTGGCAGCGAGGGTGGGGCAGTCGTGTGCAGCATCAGCGTCGACCACGGCAGTGCTGCCGCAGCTGGGCGGCCAGGCGGTGCAGGCGGCAAGGCGCCAGGTGCAGCCTTTGGCCCCCTCGGCAAGGGCCTCAACAAGACGTTTGCACGCGTGGCTGCGTTTGTTGGCGCCGACGACGATGGCGGTGAGCTGGGGCCCGAGGGCAGCCGCCTGCTGAAGCCGAGGAGGCGCTGGCAGTGGGAGCTGTTGGTGCAGGAGGGCCCCGGCCTGGTGTGCAGCAGCAGGTACAGCCCCGACGAGGAGCGCCTGGAAGGTCAGCAGGTGAGCAAAGCGTGAGGCGTTCAGGCGGGTTGGTGGGGGGGGGGAGGAAGCCGCTGTGCGGCTGCTGTTGCTGGGTGTGTGAGTGGTCAACTCCAGCCAGTGCGTGGCTGGAGGAACACCCAGGGCATCACTTGACAGGGCAGCTGAGTGCTGAGTAGCAGAGTCAGTCTGCTGGCAGGCTGCCCCACATACATATGTTGTTGTGCGCTGTTACACCCAAGCATGCAGCAAGCTTCATCACTTGCCAGCAACATGGTCACACCTTCACTCACCATTTTTCTCATCTGTTTCCTGCCGCTGCAGCTGCAGTCCACTGGGGGCCTGCATGCGCTGGCCTGGGCAGCAGCCAGCTCTTCAGGCCCTTTGCAGCGCGCACCATCTGCCTGCCCTGCCCCAGCAGGCGGGAGCTGCGTCAGGCAGCAGGGGCAGAAGGCACAGCAGCCGTGCCAGACCCGCTGCGGCTGCGGCACTACCTGGTGAGGACGCGGGCAGGGCGCTGCGTGGTCAGCGTCAACACGCTGCCCGATGCCGCTGGCGCTGGCGGCAGGGCCTGGCTGCGGGGCGGGCGGCAGCTGGCGCCGCGCTGGCGTTTCCATGCCGCTGCCCACGTTTGCACCAGAGTACGAGAAGTTCTGCATGCAGAACGACCTGCAGACTAAAGACGTGAGCGGGGGACTGGTGGGATGATGGGCTGTTGTGAGAATGTTGCGCTGTGCAGCTCTGTGTTTGCATAAGGCTGCACGCCTGCTCCAGTGGCAGGCTGGACACATGAGCAGCTGCTGCCGTGAGCAGAAAATGTGGGAGGTGGTGCCCGCATGGCACAGCACATGTTCAGGTGGCTGCATGAGCATGCCCTAATGGCGCTTGCATCGCACATGATCCCTGACTAGCGACTGCTGGCCCTGCGCCTGCTGCCCCTGGCCTGCTGCTGCTGGCGTTCCCCAGGTGCTGGCCTCTGCCGCTGTGCTGGGCAGGTCGTCCATCAGCCTGAAGAAGCGCACCGTGAGCGTGGTCAAGGGGCTCAGGCAGAAGCCGGCCAGCACAGACAGCCTGGAGGTGGGGCAGCAGACGCGCCATGGTCGGGTGACGGCAGCAACCTGGATGCTTTCAGCACCTGCTGGTTCAGTAACGTATCGCATGGGCTGCTGAGCCCCGGGGTATGGTGGGCTGCAGCTGGCCATGCGCACCTGCCGCTGCTGCCATTGCGTGTCAGATCTGCACATCAAGGGTGCTGCCCCACATCTGCATCCCTCGCGGTGCTAACCATTGATGCTGATGCTGACAGCCACACACTGCTGCTCCACCTGCTGCCCTTTTGTATTGCAGGAGCAACTGGCACTGCAGGAGTGCTCCCTGCAAGTGTTCCCGTCCAGCCTGGCTGTGCGGCAGCAGAAGCAGCAGCGTACGATGCAGCCGAGGACAGGCCACCACAGCGGCCGCAATCACCGCGTCGGCCCAGCTGCAGTATCTCAATGGCCAGAAGCAGCCTGCTGTGCGGGCATCCCAGGCAGGTACGCCAGCAACGGGAGGGCCGCATTGGGAGAGTATGCTAGCCTGTGGTGGAAGCCTAGGACATGCTGCTAACTGCATTTGGGATGCTTGTGATTGTCCAGGTAACATGGCAGAACTGGACACCGCCAAGTAGACACTGCTAGCAGCAGCACTCATCCACCGGTAGTGATGCCCGATGCTGCGCTGCGCAGGTCATGCGCTGCCTCCCTTGCCGCCAGGCTGCGTGCCTTCCTTCACCAGGCTGGCCCAGCACCCACAAGCAGCTGCAGCAGGTGAGGACGGTGATGAAGCAGAGTTTGAGCAGCAGCTGGCAGCAGCCAGCGGCAGTGAGCAGCAGGTTGGGGAGCCAGTGCTGCAGCAGCAGCGCCGCACCTGGGCGGATGGCGACAGCAGCGACGATGACGAGGCGCTCGACCAGGTGCACACCCTGCCGCGAGCCGGCAATGCTGCCGCTGGCTTTGGCAGTGCGGCAGGAGGTGCTGCCAAGCCTGGCGGCAGGCGCACCACTGCTGGCAACGCGCCAGCTGTCACCACAGCGGAGGGTGCCCGCAGGGCGGGCCGGGCGGGGCGCAGGCTGCCCTCCAGCAGGCTGCGGGAGCTGCTGGCGCGCAGCAGCGAGCCGCTGGCGGCGTTCCTGCGCGAGACATATGACGTGACCGCCAACTTTGTGTCGGACGAAGTTGATCTCGAGGTGATGCAGCGGCAGTTCAAGCGCTGGCAGCGCGCCAAGGCACCAGCAGCAGCAGCAGCAGCGGCAGCAGCAGGGCTGTCGAGTGCTGGTGGGGTTGGTGGTGTGCTGTCGCGGGCAGGGGCTGCTGCTGCGGACCTGGAGGGCTGGCAGGCCCGGAGGCATCAGCAGCAGCGCTGCAGCTGCAGCAGGGTCCCAGGTTGGCAGCCAGCCTGGCTGGGGCAGGCCCAGCAGCAGCGGAGGCCTCAAGCTGGGCAGTGCAGGCTGCTGCTGCAGCTGCTGCAGCAGGGCAGCCTGCTGTTGCTGGTGCGGCCAAGCGCCCGTTGTCTGGCGAGGAGGTAGCTGTGTTTGGGTTCAAGTTTGTCCAGCAGCCTGGACACACCATGTTTGGTGTGCTGGTGGACCAGCAGGTGGGTTGCTTAGTGAGCTGAAGTGCCTGATGCTCTGAAGATGGCGCGTCGTACAGGTGTTTTGCAAGCAATTATGCATGGCGCTGCACTGTATCGCAAGAGGATTAGCTCAGCGCAACCCAAAGACTGCTTGCTTGCTCTCCACCTGAACATTTTGCCTGCTGCTATTGCTGTTGCTGCTGCTGCCCACTGGTGCGCCACTTGCTGCTGCTGTTGCTGCTGCTGTCCTGCAGGACTTCAGTGACGACCCCCGTGATGCCAACAGGCTGGTGTACCTGGCTGCTGACCTGCTGGCAGTGCTGCTGCACACCTTGTTCATCTGGTTGCTGCCCATGCCGCTGTTTGTTATAGTTTTTGGTGGGTACATGCAGCTGCTGCTTGGATGCCAGCGTCATCACGGATGCCTTGCGTCATGAGATGCACAAACCGCAGCCCTGGCTCACACATTCCAGCCGATGCAATGCATGAGGCGCATCACACAACTGCTGGCACAAAGTAATAGTTTACCCTGCGAGCAGTGTTCTTCCTGTGCTGCCCTGCTCCCTGGCGTCACATGCCAACACCCGCGGTGCGCCGCCTCCCCTCCCCCCCTCAGGCTTCCAGGGCCACTTCAACAGCACCACCTCCATCCAGCCGCTGCTCACCATTGACGAGTTCAGGCAGCACCCCCTGGCGCACATCCGGCTGGAGTTCAACCCACTGCTGCAGGCCATGGTGTGGGGCGGCATCGTGTGGGTGGCTTTCTGCTACGTCAAGCTGCTCATGCACTACCTGCTGACGGCGTACGAGGACAGGCCCTGGCGCGCGCTGCCCAAGACGCTGTTCTGGGCCTGCCTGACGCTGATGGCGGGGGTGCTGGTGGCGTACGCGTTCCAGGTGTTCGTGTGGGTGGTGCTGGGCGCGGTGAGTGGCGGCGGCGGGGCTGGCTGGCCGGGCACCTGGCCACCACCTGGGCAGCGGACCGCGCCAGCAGCAGACAGACGAGCCTGCCGAGCAGTTAATAGCCTGTGCCCGCCGAGCCAGGCACCTACAGACAACATGCCTCAGTAGTGCGGATTGGTGCGTGTCCAATGTAAGCTGGGCGCTGGCTGCTGGGCCAGCGCTGGCAAGGCGTGCTGACCATGCTGCACGGCCACTGCCTGCACTGCTGCTGCCAGGTGATCAACCCTAACAAGTTCCTGCCCTACTCGGTGGCTGCCATCACGCTGGTGGCACACTCGCGCAGCACGTGGGGCAGGCTCATCGCAAAGTTCAACAGGTGGGCGCACTGCATGGCCTGTGCAGGATGAGTTGCTGCAGCTGTGGCGGCCCGGCGCATCAGCAGCAGTGCAGCAGCAATGCAGTGCAGTTGTGCACGGCTGTTCAATGACGGCTGATGCCCATGCAGTTAAGGTTCGGGTGAAGCATGTAATGCAATGTAATGGGTTGCTGCTGTGCCGCCGCAGTGTCCGTGAGTCGCTCAGCAGCGGCGTGCTGGAGGCCTTCGCGCAGAAGATCAGTGCCGCCGAGGAGGCCACCGCCCAGACCGATGCAATGCTGCAGGACAAGCTGGCAGAGGCGGCACACTCGGCGGAGGCGGCAGCAATCAGGGCAGCAGCCAGCCTGTCAGGTGCTGCTGGGCCTGACGATGACGAGGGGGGAGGCTTCCCTGCCGCCGGTAGTGCAGATGGTGGTGCAGGCAACAGCGCGCTGGCTGCGCTGATGGGTGCGGGGGTTGGGGCGGTGGGCGCAGGCATGGCGGAGGCGCTTGCAGGCACAGCCGTAGCCGCAAAGCCAGCGCTGGGGCTGGCGATCTGGCCCAGGATGCGGCGCAGCAGCAATGCAGGCGGTGATGGCAATGATGACGAAGCGGCTGCCGAGCGAGCAGCAGCAGCAGGCAGGCAGCGTGCTGGCGTGAAAGACAGCAGCGGCGGTGGGCCTGCAGCTCAAGGCGGCTCGGGTCTGTCTCAGCAGGCCAGCCAGGTGTGGCGGGGATCAGCAGCTGGAGGGGCCGCTGCTCCTGCTGCTGCAGTGCGGCAAATGAACAGAAGCAGCACCAGCGGTGGTGGCAGAAGGCAAGCAGCACCGCCAGCAGCTGCAGGGGGCGGCAGCGGCGCGGATGGTGGTGGTGGCGGCAAGGGTGGCGACCCGCTGGAGTGCTACAGCATGTTCAAGATGTTTGCGGCAGATGACGACTCACTGGACTACTCAGGTGCGGCGCGGCATGGAGTTGCCTCTCGCAGTGCTGCTCCTGGTGCCGAGGTTTTGTGTGCTGGTGCTGCTGCTCTGTGCTCAAATTTACGCACGGAGGAAAAGCTTCTGATGCGTAGGACTTGTATCTACCAACTTGCTGCTGCTGCCGCTGCTGCTGCTGCCGGTGCTGCTGCTGCAGAGTTTTGCGCGCTGCTGGAGCACCTCGACATCCGGCTGCTGGAGGACAAGCGCCGCAAGCTGTTTGCGCGCATCGACAAGTCAGCAGACGGCCACATCGGCTACCAGGAGTTCCAGGTGCGGCTGCAGCGACGGCGGAGGAGGGCGGGCGCAGGCAGCCTGGCTGCATTGGCACGAGCCTGGCAGCTGACAGCTGACAGCTGTGATGCCAGCAGCAAGGCACTGGCAGCAATGCAAATCAGCAACTGTAAGCCTGCAGTTTGCTGGCGTGCATTCATCTGTGCGCAGTGCTACTTCCTGTACCTGCCGGTGTGCAGCGTGCTGTGGCTGCCGCCCACCAGGTGTCGCCTGCTGGCGCCGCCTGCCCTCCTCCCCCTCCTCGGCTGCTTGCAGGAGGGCTTTGAGCTGCTGAAGGCGCAAATCGTGGAGCGCCACATGGCCAAGGCTGGCGTGACCATGGGCAGGCTGATTGCGCTGCTGGTGTATGCGGTGGTGATCCTGCTGCTGGTGTTTGTGTTCATCTTCCTGGGCGTGGCTGCCTTCACTGGCGCCAACAGCATGGGCGCGGTCGTGAACAGCTGCATGACTGCGGGTGCTGGCATTGCCATGAACCTGGGGGGAGGTGGGGAGGAGGAGGAGGAGGAGGAGGAGGTGGACATCAGCGACGCCTGATGATGGCCGCAGCTGCGCGCCCCAAGTGTGGCACATACCATTCCATGCCGGTGCGCAACTGGTGCTGCACTGCATGCCTGCACTCCCAGTGACGTTCTTTCCACTGCGCCTGGCTACGTAGCAATGCGTACATGCAAACTTAGGGTGCATCTTGCTGTTCCGCAGGCAACGTTATGCAAAGAATCTGCTCCAGGGCCTGTTGGCGCAATCATTTATTTCTGGGGGGCTTAGTCGTATTTGCGTATGCTGCAGTGCGCCTGCTCGTGCCGTGGTACCTGCCACCTGAGGCATGGCATGCCTCTCGGCATGGCAAGACGTTTACCACCCATGCCTGATCAGGCACATGTATTCACTTCATGTGGAGCCAGCTTTGCTTACATGCGCAGCCTCGCATGCAGGGGTAGGGTGACACTGCTTGCTTGCTTGCCTTTTGCTGCTGCGTCAGAGTGCTTCTTCTTAAGAAGAAGCTTCTTGACTTCATGCTTTTGACATCCGAGTATCTCAATTTGGAAGTACTAGCATTGCAGCCGATTCACATACAAATCATAAATATTCATAATGTTGATGACAGAAAAGTTGCATTTTATCATGTTGATTTCAGCAATGTTTGGTGCCATCCCATTTCCAATCCCAATGTTTGCTCGAGAAGTGTCTTTCGCACTTTGCAACAAATCTTGGCAGGCCATCATGTGCTTATCAAGTACCTGAGCTTTCACCAGCGTATATGCTGCGTTGTGCTTCGCCACGTGTGCTTTTCTGCAAGCCTTGATACGGCTGTCACGCTTTTTCAACATGTCGCAGAACAGCATACCTTGGCCAAAGCAGGAAGTTCAAACAGTAGAGGTTGACAATTATTCTGATGTTTAGGGGGCCAGTGGGTGTCGTGTTCTGCAGGTTGGGTGCACTGACATGTCACATCTCATGTAGTCACCTAGTTGATGGTGTGCAGTGTAATCCTTACTCATGTAATAACTTGATTTCCACTTTCGATGCGTGCCGGCCAGCAAACCAACCAACTTGCAATCTGTGATAGCCCATGCCCGTCAGCCACATGTGCCAAGAGATCTTTGGCATCGGAACATCTATTTGGTGATACTTGTTATTGAGAACGTGGTTGCAGTGTCTGTGTGGCAGCGACCATGTTGCTGGGACATCGCCCAAATTCTAGGGCTAGCCTGGTGCGGTCATTTGCAGGCAAACCATTCCTTTGGTTGCAGCAAATCAGGTGGTGCTGACCTGGAGGGGCTGCACGCTTTGCAGGTGGCAGGACAGTCGAGCAATTGCACAGTAGCAGGTATGTAGCAGGGCAGTATGTGTTTGAGCAATGGCATCCTGCTCCAGCTATGCATGGTGCTAACAATGAAACCTAGCATTGTTCAAAATTTGTCTGTGGTCTTGGAATCTGCAGGTATCAGCAGGCAATTATGTTCACCACCAAGACTGGCAGCGCATGCAGCTGCTGCCAAGGCACAAGAAGCAGCAGGTAAGCACCAAATGCGCTCTTTTATGCTTCATGTGGCTCTGCAGCATTGTGGTTGGGTCGCTTTATTCATGACGTTATTTGTAGTGCAGCAGCTGCTGTTCTGTGGCATGCACATGGTATTACACATTGGTGGCTTATTGCTGTCCAGGGAGTGCTGCTGAGCATGCTGCTGCTGCTGCTGCTGCTGCTGCTGCTGCTGCACATGCTGCATGCAGAGGTGTTTGAAGCACAGGTGCATCACCTGGAGCTGCTATCCCAGCATATCTCAACCCAGCCTCAGGAGTGGCTGCTTCAACAGCAGCAGGAGCAGCAGGAGCGAGAGCTGCTGGAGCAACAGGAGCAGCTGCAACAGTTGACAGCTGACGGGAAGCAGCTGACAGCAGCGAGCATGCAGCAGCAGCAGCACCAGCACCAGCACCAGCACCAGCACCTACATCATCATCCAAAGCAGCCCCTGCAGTTGCTGCAACGGCCGCGCATGCAGAGGCAACACCAACAGCAGCAGCAGCAGGAGCAGCAGTCAGAGCAATTGCAGCATTTGGCCCACCATCGGGGTCAGGACCTGCAGCAGCAGCAGTGGCAGCAGCAGCAGCGCCTGCTGTTCCCGCAGCCTAACCAGCAGCTGCAGCGCCCTGCCCTGTCGCATGAAGAGGGCCAGCGCGAGCAGCAGCAGCAGTCGCTCTGCCAGCTGCTACACTGCAGCAGGGAGGGCTTGGCGGCCCTCACAGCACGTGAGCCGTTGCTGCTGTCCACGCCCCTGGAGCAGCTGCAGGGCTCACTCCAAGCGCTGGCACCGGCACTGCGCACCTCAGGCCAGCGCGTCGCTGCTGCGGTGCGCCGCCAGCCTGGCCTGCTGTTCCTGCAGCCGGGCAGCCTGCCGTCACGCGTGCACGCCACCGCGACTGTGCTGTGCACGCCCATCGCACGCGCCTGCAAGGTGGCGCTGGCGCAGCCGGTTGTGCTGCTGGCCGAGCCCGCTGACCTGGCAGGCCGCGTGAAGGCGGCCGCGACAGCGCTGCGCATGTCGCCCGCGCAGGCCGCTTGCCTGTTTGTGGCACGGCCGCCACTGCTGGGCAGCAAGCCCGACACGCTTGCCGCCAAGCTGGAGCACCTGCAGCAGGCGCTGGCGCTCAACTACAGCCAGGCGGTGCGCATGGTGGGGTGCGTGCCCGCGCTGCTGGAGTACTCCCAGGCAGCCACAGGGGCCAAGGTGCAGGCGCTGCGGGCGCTGCTGGGCGGCTGCAGTGACGCGCAGCTGCGGCGGCTGGTGCTGCAGGAGCCCAGCCTGCTGACGCGCAGCAGCGCCGACCTGGGCCGCAAGCTGGGCGCGCTGTGCACGCTGACCGGGCTGAGCGGCGAGGCGGCGCTGATGGTGGTCATGCAGCGGCCCGCGCTGCTGACGCGCGACAGCAGCCAGCTGGCGCGCAGCTGGCGTGCGCTGTCTGTGTGGAAGTTTGCGCCCGCCTTCAAGGCGCAGCTGGTGCTGGAGCACCCGCTGCTGCTGCGGCTGTCGCCCAGGGAGGTGCACGGCAGGTGCGCAGCGCTGCGGGGCGGCGGGGCGCACCGGCTGTTCAGAGCTGAGGCTGGTGACCGGCGCGGTGTGAGCAATGCCTGCACCCAACGTGGTGTGTGTTGTGCGTGTACCTGCTGCTTCCCTGGCTTGCTTCTTCACTGGCGTGCTGACCCGACCCTGTGCGTTCGCTGCAGCTGTGCTTCTGCACAGCTGTGGCAGCAACCCGACAGGCGCACCAGGGACCGCCTGACCCTGCCAAGCTCACACCGCCCGTGCCCCTGCTGCTGCCCTGCTGCTGGTGCAAGGTGCCGCTGGCTGCGTTCGCTGATGATGCGCGACGCGCTCTTCCACGCCACTTTTAGGCAGCTGCCGCCCAAGGTGCTGGGCGTGGTGCTGCTGCACCTGCCCGTGGCCTGGCGGCGGCTGCAGTACCTCGCCGAGTCGGGGCGGGAGAGCAGCACGCCGCTCATGGTCGCCGTGCAGCTGCGCGAGGCGGCCTTTGCTGAGAAGTTCCCTGAGTACAGGCAGTGGGTCAGCTGGAACGAGGGCGAGGCGGGGAGGCAGCAGGTGAGGCAGGGCCAGGCAGCGCTGGGCGTGTGCAGTCTGCGTGTGGTGGGTGGGCTTGCAACGCTGTGCGGCAGGTGTCTGCGTGTCGGGGGCGATGCCCAGGCAGGTGGGCTGATGCATCGGGTCGCAGGTTGTAGACACACACCAGTTGCGCTGGTGCGGGCACAGCCATGCTGGTGCTGCATCGCTGCGCAGCGCAGCTCGCCACGCCCAGGCACAGGATAGGTGTGTGAGCATGATGAACTAAGTCGTGCCACTCTGGGTGATTGGTCCAGGTTTTCGTTGCGCCGCCGATCCTCTTGCCTGTCATTGCTTGGCTGCCGTTGCAACTCCCCAGGCCACGTCTAGTAAGGCTCATGCTGCGTGCTGCCGCTGCCTTGGCGCATGGTGTGTGGTGCAGGTCTGTGCAGCACCTTGGAGGGCGCAGGCAGCTCAGCAGCAGCAGCAGCAGGCGAGGCGGCTGGGCCAGCTGGGCAGCAAGCAGCAGCTCACACTGGCAGCTGGGCGGGGCTGGCCTGGCGGCACAAGCAGTGCAGCAGCGCCGCAGCAGAGCCGCAGCCAGGCACCCAGCGGCACCACCACAGCTGGTGGTGCAGCAGGGCAAGACGTTTGAGGCGGCGGCCTTATGGTGGTTGGTGCGTGCAATCGGCTGCACAGTGACTGGTGGCGTGCTCTGCTGTTGGGTTCGGGGTTGGTATGTCACCAAGGCTTGCTGATAGCAGTAGCCCGTCTGCTGGCATGCCAACAACCAGGCTGGCGTCATCCAGTGCGCCCACTGCAGCATGCAGTTTATTAGTGCTGTTGGTTTCGAAGCGCTTCTTGCATCACTGTAAGCATTGTCTATCTCTTTGTTGATGCTGTAGTGTGGTGTAAAGTAGCTTTGAACCGCGACGCGTCTGCGCATGTCATTGCCATCAGTGCAATAGTTGCTACTCTGAAATCCCAGCTTCTGTCAATGCTGCCAGGGGTCACCAGACGAACATGGTACAACTTTTGCAGGCTAGTCAATCGGAACCTTACCTTCTTACGTGATGATCACTACTAATCCATCAAGCAGTGTACAAAGCTGCCTCCAACCAGGTCTCATCTTGAACTTCGAAGTTCACACTGATTTCAGTTGAACAATTCACAACAGCCTGAACTGAGCCAGGGGCTGCCACTCTCCCCCTTCACGGCGGGCTGAGGCCAGACAAAGACAGTAATCATGGCCAAATTACGACAAATAATCAATAACGCGGCATAATCTGTTGCTCAAGATCTGCCACAATGCCTGCTGCTGCGAGCACTGACTGCCACAAGTGAACCCAACAGGGGCTGTTTTGAGGTCGAAACAACAACTGATGATCATCCACATATTCTGCATCTGTATTCACACTGGTGCGGCTGCAACAAAAGCACAGTAAACTGCTGCAGCAACCTGTAAGACGCAGCACACTTCAACGAATAAGTAAGAGAACACCAAATGGTGGGGGCGATGGAATCTGCAAACACACTTGAACTGCAAACACACACTCAACGCACCAACAAAGCAATCAAACACCGTTCATGCACACACCGCCGGCACGGTGGCCACCATCAATTCACAGACCATGGCCAGCTGCCAACAGCTGAATGCGCTGCTGCAGCCAGCGGCACTGCACACGCCAGGCCGGCTTGTCATGGCTGAGCTCAAGCAGACACCCTCACTCGCAGTGCAACCCACTGCACCATGAATTGGGCGCATTGCTGCACTACTGAACTGCCGCAACCTGCCTGTTGCATCATCATCATCATCATCATCATCATCATCATATTACCCATTCAAGCCATAGCATCAGCGCCATCGGCCCCGCGCCCCACCGGGGCGGAAAGAGGAGGGAGCACTGCTCCAGAATGTTTGCATGCATTGCGCACATCCCAAGACTTGACAAGAAAAGCAGCAATACACGGTGACACCATCAGACATCTTCCAGAACTGCCCCAAATATCATCAGATACAAAACGCAACACCTTGATTGACGAATCAGCCATGGACAAAACGCTGCGCAACTTTTCAGCGCAACCAGGCAGCGATCTGATCTCAGCAAACATATCATCCCTCTGAGCAGAAGTAGCAGGGCAATCAAACATGAAGTGTGACAAAGACTCAACTTCTGCACCACAACAAGGACATCCTGAAGTGGAGTTAGCTCTGCGACCGCCAAACTGACTAGTACGCTCATGTACACACAGACAACCCATACGAACACGCAACAGCAATTCAATACCACGTGGAATTGCCACTGAACGCAAGTACGGCCTACGCCTCCTGAAACCCAAAGCATCAACATGAGTGGGATGCACATGAGCCGCATACCGACTCAGAGTGGAGTGTTCCAACGTTTCACATGCAATCCTTTCAGCATGTAGTGTCCTGACCTGCTTGTTGACATGGCTCTTGCACGCACTGGCTCTGCCTTCCGCAGTCACAACATTCACACCATACTTGCACAGCAGGCTCTGCACATACTTGTGCCACGGTGTCACCGCCACAGCACCACTAGGACGCCTCCATTCAGCTGTAAACACTTGATTTGGCAGCCGAACGCCCTGCATACGCTGAATCCTGTAGTAGTACTCCAAAGCCCTCTGATGAAGCCACATATGCAACGGTTTCACACCCCATTCTGCCAAGAGAGCTGAAGAGCATGGGCGCTCCTTGCCACAGCGCATTGCGCATTTGATGATGTCTGTCTGCACTTTGTCAATCAGCTGCAGTTGCCTAGCTGTGGACGGAAACCAAACCTCACTGCCATTCGACAATGGGACGGACACGTCAGCAACAGTATGCGTTTAACCTCCACACTGATGCTGCGGCTCTTCCAAATTGGCATGAGCGCACCCTTCACACGTTGCACCTTAGCCAGCATCTTCTCAAAATGTGTGGTCCATGTACAGGTATTGTTGAACCACAGGCCAAGATAGCAGTACTCCGATACAACAGGCACAGGGACATTGTTCCAAACAATGCCGGAGTCGACCAGCTGGCTGGTCTGTCTTGCTGGCAGCACATGCATGACGGCAGACTTCAAGCTGTGGAGCTTGAAGCGCCACTGGCAACTGTAATTGTAAACAGTTGCAGCCACAGCCTGAACTTCAGACAGAGACCCGCAGCCTGTTGCATAAACTGCCTGTTGCATAAACATTGTGTTCAGTAGATTAATGGTTAGTGTTGGAAACACTCGTGGTTAGGGCAAAGTCAGGCGTGCTCAGCAACATGGACGTACTGCATGCTGAGCTGGCGACTGTGCCGTATGCCGCAAGTGCACCGATGCCCATGCCGTATGCCGGCCGGGGTGTATGCTGACCGCGCCAGCCCCCTGCCTGCAGAGCCGCAGTCTCGGCAGCCACAGCTGATGAGACCTATCACACGGTGCCAGGTATGTCCGCATGGCTACTCGACCCAAACAGCTGCTGGGCTACAGTGCGCCTGCGTGAGCTGCAGGGCTCTGCCACGGCTGCCTCATCTGACTTCAGGCAGATGATGAGTGCACAGCATCTGCTGCCATGCCAACGGCACTGCTGCTTCGGCCACGTCATGCGAGCTAGCGACAGTGGTGCGCTGCATGCACTTGCTGGCACGCATGGCATACTGAACGCGCCTGCCAGCGCCGCGTGCAAAGCACAGGCGACCACCCGCCCTTGCTGGCGGGCTGCACAGCAGCCGGGTGTGTCCCCCCACTGTGCCTGCACGAGCCCTGACGCCCAGCCACACCAGCACCGCGCAGCAGTGCGGGTTGGGGTGGGGCCGCCTTGGCAGAGGAGGGGCTTCAGGCCTGCGCGCTTGACTACTGCCTGCACGTTGCATTACTCTTGCTGCTGCTGCTGCTGCTGCTGCTGCTGCTGCTGGTGCTGCTGCTGTCGCCTGCTGCTGTCCAGCAGGAACTCCAGCTCCCCCAGGGGCAGGCTGCACTGGCCGGGCTCTGCAGGGCCCAGCACAGCATCGCCCTCGCCCCAAAACTTGCCTCGCTTGATGACCAGCAGCTCAGCGCCCCGGCACGACACCTGCCAGGGACAGCAGGGACAGCCGCGCACGCTATGCACTGTCAGCCACCAGCGGCGGTCAGCTGCATGTCGCAGCCGCTGAGCGGGTTGATTAGCAAGGCAGTGCGTGCAGCAGCTGCATCCCCTGCTGCTGATGGTAAGCCAAAAGCAGCAACGAGCCACGCGGGCTGGACTGCTCTGATGATGCGTCCTGCTGACTGCGCAGCGGCCAGCCCTGCTCGGAGCGCACCTGGCACGCCAGGCGCAGGCGCGTGTTGGCTGGCGCCTTGTGCGGCGGCAGGTGCAGCCGCAGCTGCTCCACTGCGGTCCAGCTGCTGGGCTGCACCTCACCCCTGCACATGGTGGACACACACACACACACGGTCAAGCTGATGCTGCTGCCACATGTCTGGTGGCACAAGTGGCTGCCCCCTCCGCGCACCCTGGCGCATGTGGCTGCACACCACGTGGCTGCATGCACATCCCGACTGCAGCACAGCTGCTGCGGCGCAGGCCTGTGTACATCCGCACATCTGCAGCTGCAGTGCAGTCACCAGGGTTGTTCACGCCTGTGGGTGCTGTGCTCGCTTGCGCAGAGACGGCGCCAAGCCCGGGGTGTGCGCGTCCCACCTGACCTCCACGGCGCACGTGCCGCACGTGCCCAGGCCCCTGCAGTTGATCAGCTGCGCGTTGCCGTTGTGCGGCGACACACCATTCAGCAGCAACGCTGTGCGCAGCTTGCTGCCCTGAGGGACTGAAAAATGCTGGCCCCTGTACGTGATGCTGCATGCTGCTGGGAGTGTGGGTCTGCCGCCTGTTGATGCTGGGCTGCTGCTGGTGCTGGCTGAATCAGCGGCCTGCAGCCAGGGCAACCAACACACGCGTAGCTTCAGGGCCTTAAACATGCATTTGTGCTTGGGATCAAGCAACGCGCTGATGTGCAAGCAGGAATGCTAAGCTATGCATCAAACTTGGTATTTGTATCCAGGAGCAGTTGAGCACAGCACACAGAGCACACTGCACCTGCTGAATGTGTGCTCGGCAAACCGCCTCCAGCAACTGATGATAGTGATCTCACCAGATCATTTGAGCTCCTCTGACTGTGCACTCTGCATGAAGAGCGGATGCCTGAATGCCACCTTGCTGATTTTGCTGCAAGCGGCCTACAAGTGGCTGTGCCTGTGGCTAGGCCCAGTACTACGCGCATTGTGAACGCGTCCCTGACAGAACGACCAATTTCAGGCATCCATAATAAAACGTCGGGTTTGCCTTGCGTAGGCCAGAGCACGAGCAGTACACCGGCACCGGTGCGGTAGGTCACAAAGAGCAAGCCCACGAAGTTATCTGAAGAGCAGGGCGATTCACAACTGCTGCGGTGCTTCACTGTTCTATGCACTAATATACGGCTGTTGGTCGTCGGACCCCTCAATTTGTCATCCTGCATGCCTCAAAAAGTTGCTCAGTGACGCTACAACAGCGCTGCTGCTGAAGCAGCACAAGGTTTCAGGCTAAGAGTGCTGCTGTTCAGCAAGTGACGTAACCACATTGCTCAAAGGGCTCTCATCTTGCGTAACACACCGACCAATTTGCTCATTCGAAGGCACAACTTTGGGATGTTTGTGAAGGTTTACGCAAGTGCCATGCAGGGGTAGGGTGACACTGCTTGCTTGCTTGCCTTTTCACGCCAGAATGCTGCTGCTTCTTCACATGTGCCAAAGCATTGTGGCAGCCCATCTGGAGGGGAAAAAACCACGCGTTGTGCCATAACTCCAAGTCAGCAGGCTGGCTCACCCTGACATGCACAGTTTGGAGGTAAACGCGGTGACATTACACGCAATGCACTGCCAGCAGCTTATTATGCCATGCACAAAACATCTGATCAGCCAATGATGCTGAGCAGTCTGTGGCAGTCATGCATCTGCAGCAGCCTGCACTAGATGCACATGCTGTTCTTTCAATGCTCAGTCAAGGCAACTGGCCATGATCCTAAATAATAGGTGAGGCCTCGAGGCTGGAACCCACCAGCACCGTGAACCAACCACATGAACAGTGCCTCAAACAAGTACTACTTGTGAAGATAATAGTGGTAAACACACACAGCAGTTCACCAACAGCAGGTCGAGGTGACGCTGAAAACTCCATGCGTGCGGCATACAGCAGCTGCTGCCCCCGTCTGTACCCTGGATGAGCCACGGGGTCATGGCGCATGCGCTTGCTCACCAAACCGCACCTCAAGGGAGGGCACCTAAAGCCGGCACATGATGCCACATATGATGCTTGCCAATAGGAAAGCCGCACAGGCACTGTCCCCATGGGTATGCTGCCGTTCAAAAAACAACAGAGGCTAAACTACGCAGTACAACACACTGATACACACACCTGTGGCAGTTGGAGAATGCACACCCCTGATATTTTTCAACAAGTGCAAGTGCGGTATCGCAACTATGCTGCACTTCAGCTGCCGGTTGCGCTATAGCACACCACGCTACAGCACCCAGGCCTTGCCTTGCCCACACCTCCTAGTGACTCTTGCTGTCCACTTTGAGCACATGGTGGCAGCAGCACATGCACACATGGCAGCACACAGCATGCACACCATTGGACAAGTCCTGCTCACGTTCACACACGCGCGCGCCCCCGCCCCATTGCAACCTACACCTAGCCTGCCCATGTCTACACACCCACCACACAGCGCAGTGACGCAGTGCACACTGCCAGAACACAACACAAGGTACACACAGGGCTGTCAAGGTACAGTCCAGCCAGTCCAGAGTGGGCTGGGTTGCAGCCCAGGGAATGCTGCCCTGGATGCTGCTGCTGCTGCTGCTGGAAGAGCCGGAAGAACAAAACACACACTCCTGCTGTGCAGCTCTGCTGGCTTGCAGCAATTGTTAAACACACGTGATGCGCAACACACAGCAGTTGGGTCCGTCAAAGGTTTCCTGGTCAAGGGCCGCACTCCCCCTAACCGCTGCACACATGCAGGGTTGAACGCCAAGCGTGCAGAGGGCAGCAAGTTTGAAGAGCAAGTGCCCCAATGCTAAATGTATTGCTGTACTACTGCTGCATAATCTGCAGCGTCACACCTGGAAGTGCCAGTGCATGACCGACTGCCAGGACCACACCGTGCACACACACGCCTGCTGCTGTCCTACTCAACAGCACAGCGCTACTGCGAGCGATGCATGCCAAACGCACACATGCCTCAGCAGTGGTCATGCCTGGACCAAGCCCAGACACATAATGGACCAGGCACACTGCATGCAAGTCTACTAGTCGCTGGCAAGCGCAATGCGAGCGCTCCTGCCAGGCAGCGCCCCCTCTGCATAAACCGGCCCTGCGGCCGCGAGAACCAGCTCGGCTGCAGCTCATGCGTGCCACACTCATCTGCAGCCTGAGGGCCGGCCGCTAAGCCCAGCAACATGAACACATCGCAGCAGCAGTTCACGTGTGATGTGCAGCACCAAACGGCGCAAAACGCACCCCGGGTTCACTCCTAGCGGCGCCTGTCGTTGGTGGGCAAGCCGCATCAAGCCCCATCGCATCAAGGCGCACAGCAAAAACGTGTCATAGGGGAGGGACCACAAGCCAACACACACAGGTATGTGCACAACAGTCAAGCGGGCAGGCGGCTAGCACAGCCTTGCATGCCCTGGTCGGTACAAAAACAGCACCAGCAGGGCGCTGGCAGGTCTGCTGCACTCACACACATCACAGCCAACAGATGAACCCACAGGCGCTCCTGTGCACCACAGGCAGCACCAACACACACACACAACCCACCACTCACACACAACTAGACTCACACAACTACCTACGCGATCATGTCCTACAGCGACACAGAAACAAAAGGGCTACGTTGATCTGTTGATGCAGCAGCGCACCCGAAGCAAAGGGCACGGACGGGGCTGGCTGGTGCACCCTGCAGCCGCTGCAGCAGGGATAAGGCGCAGCGGCCAGCTGGCCGCTGCGCCTTGCCGACTGAGCACAAAACCGACAACAAAAAGAGGGACATCACACATAAAAAGCGCATGCTTCAAAGCTGCAGCACAAGGCACCAGTACACTCGCTGGCAGTTCATACCTGCATCAGTTGCGTCCTCGCATGCCTACCAAGAAGTAGGCAGAGCAGACTGTATCACACACTAAGTGCCTGCTGTCGTCCGATTTCAAAATGACAGCTGCCTGTTCTGCCAGCAGGCTGCTAGCCGTATCTCTGTTTGCAGCAAGCCCGCTCTGGCATGGCCCGGCCCAAGTACTACTTCCACCCACCACCCGCGCCACCCGGCGCCACCTCCCCACAGCACCACCCCACCAGTGAGCAGCTACGTGCGTGGGGCTGACTGCCATCACACCTGGCCTGCGCGCAGTGCCAGCATCAGCTCAGCCGCCTGAATGTCACTCGCATCAACACCCTCCACATCACACGGCTCAGCGCCAGCCACAGCCGGCCCCGGCTCCAGCTCCAGCTGCTGCTCCATCACTGGCAGCACCAGCGGCTCAATCTGCAGGGAAGCAGCCGCAGCCTGCACCACCGCATCGACATTGCTGCTGCCAAACCCTGCTGATGCGCCGTAGTCTGTCCAGGCGACCGCATCAAACTCACTGCCGCTGCTGCCGCGCTTGCTGTCCCAGCCAGCTGCTGCTGGCAGCACCTGACCCTGCAGCGCTGCTGCCCCTGGCGCCTGAAGCATCTGCAGCAGCTGGTGCATCGCCAGCAGCTGCTGTTGCTGCCGCTGCCACGCCTGCTGCTGAGTTGCATCAACAGCATGTCGGCTGGTGTCATTGCAACAATGGACTGCTGCAGCTGCAGCTGCTGTGCCTGGGCATGCTGCTGCTGCTCGCTGGCTGCCAGGTTGAGGTCATGCCACCCGGCCTGCATGCTGTGCTCAGAGCTGCAGGGGCTCAGCACAGGGCTCACAGCAGGGCTCAGCACTTCAGGGGACACCGAAGCAGCACCAAGCTGCTGCTGCTGCACACCTGCTGCCGCAGCCTTACATCGCTTGGCTGTACGCTGCTGCTCCAGTGCATCCAGTGCAGCTGCTGCAGCTGCTGGCAGCAGTGCGCCAGCGTTCTCGGGCTCGCAGCGTCTCTTGCTGCTCAGCTGATTGCTGGTGCTGTTGCAGGGGCTGCTGCTGCGGCTCCTGCCGCTGCTGGCGCCAGCAGCCGGCTGGCCTTCCTCTGCTGCTGGGTGCCCTTGCGGCAGCTCAGCCACTGCAGCTGCATCAGCCTGTGCTGCTGGTCCGCTGCAATGCGCCTGCTGCAGCAGCTCACACGCCTGCTCGCGCGCCCACTGCTGTGCCTGCTGCTGGCGCTGCTGCTGCTGCCGCTGCTTTTCGGCCTGCTGCTGTGCTGTTGGGGGCGATGCCAGCAGGCCAATCGTCACCATGTAGGTGCGCAGTGCGGTGGGGGGAGCAGCTCCTTCTGAGCAGGGCCTGTGCATCATGTCCTTGCGGCGCAGTGTGGCGTTCCAGTGGTTCTTGACGGCATTCTCAGTGCGGCCCTGCAGCAGCTTGGCAATGTCCGACCAGCGGTTGCCATACCTGCATGTTGCAGCAGGGAGGACAGACAGTCAGCATGTGGCCAGCTGCCCAAACCTTGTGTCGTGTCAGGCAGCAAAGACAGCAATTGTTGTGCTGGGTGCTGCAAGGAACTTAGGCTGGCAGGTTGCAAGACGCCACTCAACCTATCCCAGCCGATGTTGCAACTGCTGTTGAAACTTGCTATCGTTGCTGGTGCCCTGCCCCACCCCGGCCTATGCCTCGCGGGGACTCACATCTTGTGTGCCGCCACCAGCCGTGCCTCCTCCTCCTGCGTCCATGCATCCTTGCGTATGTCTGGCCGCAAGTGGTGGTTCCAGCGCTCCCTGCACTGTTTGCCAATGCGGCCCTCCTCACTGCCCTTGGCAAAGAGCGAGTTGAGGCAGCGAGCGATGGCGCTCCAGTTGCCCTCGCCATGCTGAGTCACAAGCCTGCAGGTGCACGCACACGCCACAACCAAGGTATGCAGCAGGTTGAGTTGTGCACAGCTTCAAGATGAGGAGCGACAGGTGTCCCGCATGCTTTTGTGCAGCAGTAATAGCTGCTGCCGCTGTGCGCGACCAACCTCCGGCCTGTCAATGGTCATGCTGGCACTGACATGCTCAGCACGCACCATGGTGCAAGCAGCTGCTGCTCAGAATAACACTGTTCATCTTCGCAACGCATTTCAGTGACAACATTGTGAAAGTATTACCACAAATATTTGGCAAGCTTGATGCAGACAGCAACCGCAGCTCACGTTTTCAGGGCCACGTCTTCAGCATTTGTCCAGCCACCCTTGACCTTCGCAACTGGGTAGCGGCGCCTGCGGGCAGCCTTCTGGGCTGCATGCGTCGACATCCAACAGATATGCCTGCAGATACACAATAAAAGCGCATCAGAGGGCATTAATGGGTGATGAACATGATCCACCACAGGTCAGCTGTGGCTTGGGCGGGGAGCTTGGGTGGAAGGCGGGCCACCAGGAGGTAGCATACTGAAGATGAGAGGGTGTTCAGCCAGATGAACAAAAGAAACTGCTGTAGCTAAAAGTGATGAGCGGTTTGTTGTCCCGCTGGAGGCCAGGACTGTGCAAATGCTTATCGGCGACGTTACTGTCCTCATGGTGAGCCATCTGCAGCAGCTCACGGTGAGTCGTGAAGCTAAAGCATCAGATTATCCCTCGCTGAAACCATTCATTCTGCAGCTATCTGACATAGCGTGCTATCCAGCGAGCCACCATAGCCACCGACCTGCTGGGAGCTCTACACCTCCAAACAGCCTTTGAATACAGTTTTATAGTGTAGTAGAACAACTTTGTTCTAGCGAGTACAACAAACCACGTGCACACTGCCTCGACACTGAAACTCTGGTCGTCGCAGCGAATTCTGTGGGTACAGGTGCATGCTCAAGATCGCTTTAATAATCACAGATAACCCAAGCCCTGCGAAGTGGAAGATAAGGGACAAAAGCCGCGGGTCGGCAGCTGCAATCCCGTTGTGGGCGTTTGAAGACGTGGCACAACTGTATATGTTAGTTTGTGAACGCGACCGAAACTCTGAGATCGCTGCTCAACAAGTCTTTTAGTTGTCTTTAAGGTGATTTTGAAGCAGTCATTACCCTCGTGTATGTGTTTTTTTTCCGTGCATCATGCACGGTGCATGCGCTACACACGCACTGGCATCCTGCCAGTCCGCCAGTCACTTGACGAGTTTGTCAACGATGGACAATCACTCATCTGCTACTTGTCCATTCTGCTGTGGCTGGCATGTTTTGTTCCGTGCATGTGCTTCACACGCAACGGCATGCTGCCAGTCCGCCAGCCACTGATGCATTTGTCAACGATGGCAATTAACCAGCTGTTCCTTACTACATGTCCATTCTGCTGTAACTGGCAGCGCAGCATTGCGGCAGCCTGGTACACCTGGCTGCAGCAGCTGCGTTTTCTACCCACCACACGGATTACTTGCTGAGCTGCCTGCTCAGAGCACTCTGTGAGAGGACACGGCACTAGCATGCAGTGCACTCGTATGATTTGCTGGAAAGGCAATGTCAGCTGCGTCGTGTGCCGATGATATGTGTAGCTGTAAGCATGACACTGCACTGTGGGAAAGCATGATCCCTACAACCTGCTTACTACTAGTCTACAACACATGTTGTAGCTCGTGTTGTAGGCAGAGGTTGTAAGACCTTACAACCTTGTTGTAACTCGCAGTGTGTTCAGAGTGCCATGGGACCTGCTGAGGTCGCGCCTTCGAGTCATGCCCGAGCATGCTGGGCCGCCACCCCACCGCTCGGAGCAGCAAGGTGGTGCTGGGTGACTGGCAACCAATGTGCATGGGGGCAGCAGGGCGGGAGATGCCTAAACAGCTCTCTTGAACTTGGAGATCCTGTCTCACCAATGCCCAACAAAGGATGGTCTTTGACAGGGGCTGGTTGGGGTACTCCAAGCACTTCTCCGTGGCACAACGCCTGGCTGAGCCACCGCTGCATGCTCGCAACCAGAGCACCCACAAGGGAAGCTGCAGTCAACAAAATACATGCACAGTCGCTCTGCTTGTCTTTGCTTTGCTTCCCTGCTAGGTTAGAGTGCGCTCCTGATTACATGCACAGCTGTACAGGTCTGCTGCCAACAATGCCAACGGATGTCACCTGGCGCACCATCATCATGATGGTGCATGGCAGGCACCAGCATCATCAGAAACAGCCTTGCTGCTGTTGCTACAAGCAGGCCAGCATCCACTCCAGCAAGCCCTGCCACCTCCGTAAATGCAGCAACCAGCGTCATGAAGACTGCTGCTGCTTCCCAGCGCCAACTACGCTGCATGTACCCGCATAGACACAGCTTCAAGCTGTTGTGGGCAAGTTGCCCAGCTGACCGTAGCCTGGACGCCCAAATGCTGCTCAGTTGTCCTCGTCCATTTCGCTGTCAGTGTCATCAGCGCTTAACTCAGCCGCTGCTGCAGCTTCCGCCTCCGCCTCTGCTGCTGCTGCGTTACCCCCCTTCTTCTGCAGCATGGGCAGCTGCAGGCCCGTCATCAGCAGTTGGCTGCGACCGCGCTGCCCTGCTGTGCCCGCCATGTTGATGCTGAAGTGCAGGCTGCCCAGCGCCTCAAAAATTTCATACTGCTCCTCAAAGTCGGGGAAGTTGATCACTTTCTGGATCCTGTGCAGCAGCACGCAGGCAAGCCAAGGCAACACGCGCAGCAAGCCAGTCAGAAAAGCAAGCATGCACGCACGCCACAGGCAAGGAGGGCCGGTGCCCCTGAAGCTCATCATTCTGGACCGCTGCTCTCTACATGCCGTCAGCGTCAATCACAGTGGGTGATCAGCAGAGCGTGCGTACTACAGCAACAGCAGCGACAGCAGCAGTTGCTCCATGCATGTGGTGGGTGGTGGGCATTTGGCATGTACTGAATGCTAGTGCCGTCTCCTTTCACAGGCAAACAGTGACGCAATAGAGAATCAGCGTGTTGCAACCTGGCTGTGCAGCCTGGCCCAGGCAGGTTGAAGGCAGGGAGGCTCGGCCTACTGCAGGCCCACACGCAGCCGCGTGTGCTGGTGAGCAGCGCGGCCACCCCACGCACCGCGCTGCCCTGGTGCCCAGCATGTGCAAGTTGCACAGCCGATGCCTCGCTTGCTCCTGGCCAGGCAGGCGCTGCTGCGCTGTCCAGCCTACTCCAGCGTGCTGTGGCGCATCCTTGAAAGAGGTGCAGCCCGCTGGTGAGCAGCTGGTTGCTGCGCATGCACTGCTGTCCCTGCGGCATGCGGTCCTGTCCCCGTGAGCTGTGGCGTGATTGTACAGTGATGCGCACCTGAAGTGCAGGTTGCCTGCCCTGTCCAGGCTCTTGCTGCTGACCCCGCTGAAGGCATTCTGGCTGGGCAGCACCAGGTAGGACAGCTTCTGCAGCACATCCAGCGCAGCGCCGCCAGCGAGCCGCACCTTGACAGCTGCGCAGGCGGGTCAGCGCAGCACAGGCGGCCGGTGTTGGTGGCGTGGCAGCAGGCGACAGCAGGACGCGCCACAGGCAGCAGCGTTTACTTCATGTGAGTCAGCCAGGGCCTCCATTTGGGGCTGACACGGCCTTACCGTATCAAGCTGCTGAGCTGTGCTTTACACCAGACCAACCAGACGTGAGCAGCAGCACCAGCAGCAGCATGCTCTGCCTGCCTGGTCTGCAAGGGAACCACCAGCAGGCCTGCCCAAGCACACCTGGCAGACCCCTGCCCAGTGCTGCTGCTGAGGTTGCTCAAAGCGCACGCTGGCAGTGGCAGAGGTTGCAACTGCTAGCGCTTGGTGAGCTTTGCCCAGCGCGCACAGCAGCACAGCAGCAGCACGCACCTGTGATGGCGTTCCTGCTGCGGTAGTACTTGACCTGGCTCTGCACGAATGTGGCTGGCTGGCCGGTCACGTACTCCAGCGCCAGTGCAGGCAGCAGCATCTCCCACTTCTCAGCCTGCATCGCCAGGCGTGGCCGGGCGGGGCGGGCGGCACAGCACAGCACAGCACAGGACAGGACAGGACAGGACAGGACAGCAGCAGCGGCAGCCATCCCCATAATCATCATCATCATCATCATCATCATCATCATCATCATCATCCATCATCATCATCACATCATCATCAAATCATCAATCATCATCATCATCATCATCATCATCATCAGCAGCAGCAGCAGCAGCAACAGATGAAGCATTAGGCCACAGGCCGGCAGTGCTGATGGTGGGTACTTTTGGTTTGCAGCACATGTTTGTGTGTTGGCCAGCTGTCAGGAGGGCAGCACATGTCCACTCTGACCACTGTTGGTGTGCAGCTTGCATAGAGGCCGTGCAACAGCCATCAAAGGGACGGCGCAGCTACGCATGGCACAGCTGGCATGCCTGGCACAGGTAGCAGACGATCGCAGCTGACAGCAACCAAGGCACCACCTGTGCACATGGTTCACAGCCCACGCTGCTGTGACCGCAATTGGCTCCCTTGCATGTGACGTAGCCGCGCGACTAGCGAGACACAACAGTTCAAACACACAAGTGGGAGCACGCCACTCACATATCGTCGCCCGTGTGTGTCCTTGGCGCTGATGCTCAGGTCTACGGTGCGGATGCGTGGCAGCTGCTGCACGCTGCTCAGGTTGAGCTTCAGCAGCAGCTCACGGGCCAGGTGGCTGCTGTAGAACTCAGCCAGTCTACTGCGCTGGTATTGAGACTTGAGCAGCGCCAGCTGCTGTTGTTGCTGCTGCTGCTCAGCTGCCGCAGCTGTAGTCACCGCCGAAACATCCTTGCCTTTTTGCTGCTTTGGCTGCTTGAGCCGCTTGTCGCCTGCACCTGCTGCCGCAGCTACTGCTGCTGTACTGCTGCTGCTGCTGCGAGCCTGCAGAGAAGAAGAGGCAACACCAGGGAGGGCGTGCTTCAAGGCAGACAAAAATGTGATATACCATTAAAGGGTGGTGTGTGATGATGTTAAGGCTACAAGTCCTGCGCATCAGCAGCAGGCGAGCCTGATCGAGCCCATGCTCTTCCGTGCGTGCTTTAGAGAAGGACAATGCTGTATGTATGATGGACCTGCTGTGGCTGCTATGCCAGCTTTGATGCCATGCCTTTCACAAGAGGGATGCGTCACTTACGGCATGGCCCAGGAAACACTCCCTGCACGCTGCAATCACCAATCCATGATGGAGTTGCATCCCTGACGCTGCCACAGCCGCTGCTGACCGGGTTATGATGGCAGTCACATGTAGCATTCACACCTGGTAGTGCAGAACTGTAGATGCCGCTTGGCTGAGGGTAGGTGCGGCAGCCAGCAGCTGTTGCACTAGGCACTTGGGTGCACCAGCTCCTGCAGCACCTGCAGTAATGGCGGCGTGGCAACACACTTTGCTGCAGCTCAGGGAACAGCAATCCAAACCTAAACTAGCATCAGCTGCCATAACGCTTACCTGCTGACCACAGGTGCTGCAGCATGCTGCTGCTGCTGCTACTGCTGCTGCTGCTGCTGCTGCTGCTGCTGTTGCTACTGCCGCTTACACAGCTCCTGCTGCCAGTGCTGCTGGTGCTGCCAGCACTCTGCTTCTGAGGCCGGCTTTTACAATAGTATCGACCTGTCCACCAGAGATAAACTAGACAGCCTTGATCGCCTGAAAGGTGGCTCAACGAGCAGGAGATGGTAGCAGGTCAGGTTTTGGGGCCACGAGTGTGCTGCAGTTTCACAAGCCAAACAGCAAGGACTGCCATGTCTGAACTGCGATGATCAGCTAATTGGTGCAGGACCCTAGGAGCAAGCGCTGTAACACAGGCGGTGACACTCGGAAGTTACGAACAGACGAGAGAACAGAGGGGCCATACGTGTGCCTGCAGGCGACGCCATGCTACCTTACTGCTTTACCAGTGTTCGCTCGCCTAACGCATTGTACAAGCTGCTCGTTTTGTGTGTCAGACCCCGTCCCACTGCTGTTTAAGCTGAACACAGACTCATTGCCATTGGATCCAGCCAGGAAGGCATAACACCACCTACACAGTGTTCTGGATCCGTGACTTTTGCCTCACAACGTCTTTTACCTTGCGCCAGCTGGCATCACCACAGCAACAGCCACTGCTTCTAGACACGAATAGACACAAGAGCAGCAGGGAGGCACAGCAGTAGGGAACGCTGCGGCAAGCAGCAACCAACATGGGGGACATCGTGCCTGTCTCCAACAATGCCCTCATATCACAGGACCCGGAGCAGGCAGCAGCGCTACGTGCAGAGAGAATCAAAGAGGTACTGCTTCAGCACACAGCTAGACTATGCAGGCACTGGAGGTTCCGTGCGCCAACTGTAGCTGTCAGCAGTCCACACGCACATGCACCATCCTCGTAGTAGTAGGCAGCAACCTCAGCAACCACCGCAGCAGCAGCAACATCATCATCATCATCATCATCATCATCATCATCATCATCATCATCATCATCATCATCATCATCAGCAGCAGCAGCAGCAGCAGCAGCAGCTGCTTGCTGCAGCAGTGGTGCGTGCAGCGCCTATACCAGCAGGTGGCAACAACAGTGCAGCTGGCAGGGCTATCTGCACAGCTGTAGCTTGTTACCCTGCTGCTACTACTGTCTCTGCTGCTGCTGCTCCTCCCTGGTCACGTTGCTGCGCAGGCCCAGGAGCTTGAGGTGAAGCTGCAGGCCATCAACGAGGCTGATACGCGCATCTTCAACGTCAGCGGCAGCTGTGCGGGCGCAGGCAGCGGAGACTTCCACTACTACCGCCTGGTGAGCTGCATGGAGGGCGGGCGAGGGGGGGGGGGGGCTGGCTGGTGTGGACGGGCTGCCAGTGCATGCAGCAGAGCAGCCTGTGTGTAAAGCCTGAACGGTCTGTATGGCTGGGTCAGGGGAGCGCGTGGTATACAGGGGCTTAGGTGGCTGGGGCTGCAGGTGCCAATGCTGGTGTGCGGTTGGTGTGCGGTGCTGGTGTCTTTTTGACATGCAAGGCTGGCTGCCAGCACACTGCAGCGCACCACGAACAGGCTGCAGGGCGCTCCGCCGCAAGCAGACATGCAGCTGCTGCATTGCAGCAGCAGCAGCAGCAGCAGCAGCAGCACCGCGACGGAAGTTAAAGGCGATGCGCGGGCGCCAAAGCAAGTGTTTGGCAGTGCACAGCAGTCCATGCCCTGTGGCCTGCATGCGGTGCCCAGCCAGGCCTACAAATGTCCCTGCCAGCGCCCACAGCACTGCCCTGCAAGCACACGCGCTGCCACACTCCGGTGCACAACATGCTGCGCTCCAACGCAGCTGCCGTGCGCCGCGCTTGCCTGCAGATCCGCCGCGCTGAGCAGGACCGGCTGCGCAAGATGGACGCAGCGCACAAAGCCAGTGAGGAGCGGCAGCAGTTTGAGGTGCGTGGGCTGCAGCCTGCGGTGGCCCAGCAACGCTGCGCATGCCCACCAGGCCCGGCAGGCAGCTGCGTGGCTCCCTGCAGCCGCACACCCAGCAGCAGCGCCTATTGGGTCGGCGCTTGGTTGCAGCAGCAGGGCGCCTGCACAGAGCCTTGCAGCAGGTTGCGCCGCCTGTTGCATGAGGCAGCGGTGATTGGCTGTTGCGTGCAGCCTATGGGCGTGCTGGAGTGACTGGCAGAGCAGCAACATGCGGCCAGGCAGCACGCACCTGCTGCGGGCACATGTGCCCACATGCAGGTGCTGCCTGCTGACACGTGATTGCGTCACATGTGCTGTGCTGTGCTGATGCAGACAAAGCGTCAGGAGGTGCAGTCGGAGCTAGAAGCCAAGACAGCTAAAAAGCGAGCCAAGCGGCAGAAGAAGAAGGTGGGTGGGACTGAGGCCAGCACTGGTGTTGCTGCCTGGCTGCATCTGGGACCTGCTGCTCTGCACTTGCCTTGCAGCTGGCAGGCTGAATGCAGCGCAGCGTGTGCACCTGCATGTGGAGCAGTGACGTGGCTGCATGCGTGCCTGTGCTCCACCAGCAATGTCCAGTCTCTGCAGCACCACACTGCAGCACCACGCTGCTGCTACTGCCGCTGCTGCTGTTGTGTGCAGGCCAAGAAGAAGCAGAAGGGCGGGCAGGGTGCTGGTGGTGGTGGTGCTGCAGTGACTCTGAGGGCTCGGGCGCTGACAGCGACGCAGACAAGGCAGCCGCAGCAGTGCCAGAGCAGCAGGATTTGGACTGAGCAGGGCTGGCATCGAGCTGCCATGTATGCAAGGGGCTTCTACTTGGTCGCTGCCATCACTTACTCAATGCTTTGTTGCAGCGCGTGCGTGATGCTGCTGCTGCTGGCGCGTGGTGCCTGGCTGTGGAGGCTGCGCAGCATGGTGCAGCCATGCAAGCATACAGGCGGTGTTGCACCAGCTGCATGTTCCTGCACGCCACAGTCCATGGCCACAATGGGTATGCTTCCTGCCACCCATCAGTGGCTCTGTACTATTGAAGCTTTTTGTTGCCCCAACATGAGAGGGGGGGGGGGGTCACTTTTACATGGGCGTGTACAAGCGTCCACATGCAGGCTCAAGGTTCATGCCCAAGTCGTGCTCATGCCAATTGTGTGGTAGCATTGCATTGTATGCGCAGCGTTCACTTCATGAGGTCCATGATGCAGGACCCATCAGCCATGGTGGCGGGGGCCCCATTCCAGCAATGTAATAGGACACAGCACTGCATGCACGCAATGTGAGTGCTGCATCTGCTGCATTGTGCTATGTAATGTGTCTTCTCTGCAAACCTGTACAGAATTCATGCAGCGTGGCTGTTTGGCAAAGTGTGCAATGGGCGTGTACTCCCCTATGCAGCTAGCAGTAACCACATCACGGTTGTGTCTTGCAACACTGTACGGTGCTGCTGACTTAAGCTAGGCTTGTGGCTGCAAGCAGCGCTGTGTGGTGCAAACCAGTCGACACGATTCCTCTGTGACAGGTGTTATTCAACAACTGTGTCAACTGTGCAGTTGCCAACTGCCAATGGCAACTGGCCTGCTGGCCTGGCTTTTCTGGCGTCTATGTCACATGACATTGGGACACGTGACATCAGATCGTGCACATTGACCAATGCCTCAGGCAACTGTCAGATCTGCACTGACTGCCACAAGCACACAGCACAATGTGCTGAGCTGTCAGGGCGCTGTGCACAGCTTGCAATGCACGCCTGTGGCGAGCGACACACAGAGCACCGTAGCTGAGCAGCGCAGGTGCTGTGCCCACTTGCTGCATAGCCTGATGAGCAGGGCTCGCAACCACCAGTTTGCAATTATAAACCGTGCGTTTCCTGGTGGCTCCCAGTGGCTCTGTACGTCTTCTGGGGGCTGGCATGTTAAGTACCAGCATCGCTCAAACGTCTCAAGTGTGCTTGACCAATGCAGAGCTGCTGTGCAGCAGCATCACACATGTGATGCCATCATGATGAGTGAAGCGACACACTGCGGTGCCAACCAGGGATCCTGGGCCCAGAGCCGGCCAGCTGCAGCTACTAGCAGCCATCCAGCTGCGGGGCGCATGCACACATCAATGTTTGAATCAGCTGCCAGTAGATGCCAGGCTTGAACCTGATGAAACCACTCACTGTCACGGCATGCCCAGGCGCGGCAACAATGTCCTGCAATGACCATGCACATACCACCCGACAACATTCCAACAACCATCAAGACCCATCCACATCTGCTGCAGGCATCGGTCGCTGTCCAGCAGCCAGGTTCACCGCTGAACCTGGCCGTGACACCATCTTCTTGCGCCCAGCCACAGAGTCCCGGGCATTGCTGCTGCTGTTGAGCGTTGCCATCTGCAGCAACGATGGCGGCCGTGTGCCTCCTGGCGCCGGCAGCTGCAGGCCAGCACCGCTGGCCCCTGCACTGAGTGGGCTGCCGCCACCGCCGGCTGCCGCCGCTGCTGCTACTGCTGCTGCTGGCCGCAGCATGGTGTTGGGCCGCAGCCGCGGCTTAGGTGGCAGCTGGTCTGGGTCCTCTGTGGGGATGGGCTGCATGACAGACCCAGACGCCTTGCGGCTGCCCCACTTGTGCAAGCCTGCAGCAGCCAGGCAGGCGACAGCAGGCAGCAGCACAGGCCTGAGTGCACAGCCACAGCGGCGGTGAGCGCAACACTGGCTGCCACTGTCATGCTGGCGTGATGTGCTGTGCGCAGGTGCTGTTGCTGCTGGTGCATGCGCCAGCTGCACACAGCATCAGATGCACATCTGCTTGCATGCAACATTGCGCCCACAGCTGAGCCTCTTGCAGCAGCCCCAGTACCCCGCCACTCACTGAGAGGAATGTCCTGCATTTCTCGCCGCACACAGAACCACTCTCCCAGCAGCACCATCACCGCAAATCCAACCAGGTTGGCTATCCACCTGCAGCATGCGGAGAAGGAGTGTGCCAGCGAGATAAGGAAGGGTGGCATGCCTCCCTGAGTGACGCAACATGCATGTGCAAGCTGCCGAGGCTGCTGCACGTGGCGCCGCATGTGTGGCACACATCGCACGGATGATGACACCGCCGCGCAGCGACAGGCATGATATAGCTGGCGGCCTGGAAATCCAGCCCAAACAACTGCCTGGCTGCGTATTCGCTGCTGCCTGTTGCAGACGCTGCAGGAGCTGCTGCTGCTGCTGCTGCTGCTGCTGCCCGCTGTTGCTGGTTGAATTGCTCGGCTGGCTGGCCTGCTGCCGCCTCACCAGGCTGCGGATGCCGGCCAAGAGGCCGAGTACCACCACACGAACATGCAGTGCCAGATGTAGCAGGTGGCACCATAATCCAGACACTTCTTAGCCCGCTCAACCTGCATGCACAGCATGCTCACTGCTCAGCCTATGTACATGAGGGCTGTAGGGCTGCTTGCGCAGAGCGCGATGTGCTTTGGCAATACACTTTGCTGCAGGTGATGCTGTCTGCTGCTAACACGCAACAAGAATGCAAGTTGCAGCACACAGCTGCACACTCCTGTTCTCAAGCCCATGGCCTGGCAGCATGGCACTGCTCCTCCCATTGCTTTGCTGGCCCTGAACACATACAACCGCTGCTGATGATCCTGGTTGACGGGTGCATAGGTTGTGCCAGGCGCTGACCAGTCAGCGGTACAGCTGCAGTACAAGCTCGGCAGTGCGCCGCCCGCTGCTGCTGTGACTGCTGGTATGCACACTCACAATCCAGGCCAGCACGCCTGCTGCTGCCACTGAGTTGAGCATGTGTGTCAACCAGTTGAGCCAGCCCAGCTTTGCCTTGAAGTTGATGTGCCCCCAGTCGAACATGTAGTCGACCGTGATGTGGCCCAGGATGGGCCCTGCAGGCAGCGCCCGCGGCCAGGTACACCGCTGGTTGCTCATCGCTCAAGTGCAGGCATGGAGTACCCGACATGACGCTGCCGGCTTGTGCACTGCATCAAGCTTACACGATGGTAAGCACTACAGATGTCCATGCAGCACCAGCTCATACTGGTGCTGTTTGAGGTGCATGCATTTCAGTATGCTTGCAGGAGCTGCAAGCTTGCATGTGCATGCACTGCTGTTGCACGTTGTGCTGCCACCCCAACACACCTAGCGTGATAGCCTGCAGGATGCCCAAGCTGATGTAGAAGAGGCATTGCACGCACACTATCTGTGCACTGATCAAAACTGGGTCCCAGGTCTGCAGCAACACCAGCAGCAGCAGCAGCAGCAGCCGTCCTGCATCAGCCGTACTGCAGCTAAGCTAAGCATTCTACCAGCTGACCAACGGTACTTAACGTACATTTGAACCGTAAAACATCCCCAGAGACGCCTGCTATTGTTCCTGCGAAGTCATCACAGGGCGTGTATGCTGTGCCTCAACATAAGAGTTATGTCCGTTGTGTGCGTATCTTGGCAACGAACTGCGGCAGTGACCCAGTTTCGTGCTTTTCAGTATCAAATTCGGTTTGACTTGAAGCGTGACTAGACAGCAGTAGACAGAACAGGCAGGTCGTTCTTTGTAGACGCTGTGTGCTGATTCAGCACTGCTGATTCGTGATGGTGAGCAACTTATCGCAGTTGAAACTGATTTAAGCCTTGAGACTCAACAAGGGCACCTGAAAAGTCAAATTACTGCTGCTGGGGAAACCCACAATGACCTTTCAAAAAGGAGGAGAACCCTGCAAGCTGTTAGTAACAATGTCCTGATCACTCTCAGAGAATTGCTTGTTATCCTGTGCAGTGGCTGAGGCTCTTCACACCCTCAACGCTGCAGCAACGACAGAAAGCAATGTAGCGACCCATTACAAGCCTGACTGGTCCAACCTGGCAGCCAGAGGTGCAGGTGCATAATGCCCTGCTCGCTGAGATCAGCGGCAGCCACTGAACAGCGCTGCAGCATGATGTGCTCTATGGTGTCCGCAGCGTTGCTGCTTCGACTCTGCTACAAACCAGCAGTGCCCAGGTTGCAACGCTCGTGGGATGCGTGGTGGTGTGCATGCATGATGCAACCTGGGGCCCAGCTGGCTCCAACCAGTTAGGAGGCTCATCATCATCAAGAGGCTGCCGACAGCGCCACAGATCAACATACGTGCCAAAGTAGGCCACCGCATCTGCTGAGTGATGATGCGGGGACCCTGGCAATGCTTCTGGCAGCATGTACCAGCGCCAGCGCTGCGTCCAGCGTGGCTGCTGCATGCTGCTTGGGCTGAGGTCCAAACCTTTTAAATAGGCCACTGCCAGAACCAAAGCATGCTGCTCAGCCGTCAACCAACCGTTGAAAACCGTTTGAAAACGGCCGACATCAGATAGTCAGCATGCTGTTGGGCAGTTGCCTGCAGCACGCTCGGTGCTGTTGTCTCCAACTGGGCGGTGGCTGCTCCTGCTGCTGCTGCTGCTCCTGCTGCTGCTGCCGCTAGCCACTGGCTCACTCCTTGGCCTTGGGCTGCGCCTTGGGGAACCGTGGGGGCAGCGGGGGTGGCGGAATGAGGCCCGCCTTGCTCAGCAGCGTAGTCACACGCTCGGAGGGGTCAGCGCCAACAGCAAGCCAGTACCTACAGCGCGTGCCAGGCAGGGCAAGGACTCAGGCGGTGGGAGACCTGGCACGCAAGCATGGGCATGTTGATGCCTGCTGCAACTGCTCAGGTGGCAACGGCAGAAGAACATCCACAACACGCAGTGCTCAACGCTAAAAAACTGCGGCCACCCTCGCAAACAGCAGTGCCACCGCTGCCACTGCTGCTGCTCTGCCTCGTGTATATCGCGTTGCTGGCATCATGCTGGTTCACTCAGATGCCTGCTGAAAGGCCTGCCGTGGGCCCAAATATGTAACACTGCTGCTGCTGCTGCTGCTGCTGCTGGCTTGCAACTCACTTGACTTTGTCAAACTTGAGCCCTATGTGCTTGTTGCCGTCAGCAGCTGCAAGCAGAGATGATTCATTACAAGCCGCTGCACAGGATCGGGACTAAAAGCACAGTGGTCTGGCCAGCGTTCAGCATTGCAACAGCTTGCAAGTCCTGCACATTTGCTCACCTGGGATGGGGTTATACCAGCCTACAACGTCTAGGTGCTTCCCGTCCCGAGGAGCACGCTGCTGGGCCACCACGAGCCTGTAAAACGGCAGGTGCTGCAGCCAGCCAGTGGCAGCGAAGCAGCAGCAGTGTCAGCAGCAGCAGCAGTAGCAGCTGTTCGTGCGGTCCATTCTCACACTGAAGCCTGTGTCTACAGCGTGATATTACATTCTCGAGAACGGTTCAACAACATGAACATCGTCAAATGCTCACTTTTCTCCCAAATCGAGCAAGCCTGATGCGAAGCCCCATAGGTCAGGCGCTTATGTACATTATCTAGAGATGACAGTTCTTGAACAAACAATCTTTCGGACAGAATCTAGTGTAGCTGGCAGCAGCGCGGCGTAAGGCACGAGCATCATTGTGCAGCAGGCAGCAGCAGTTACTTTGTCATTGGAGGGCTTTGCAGATGTTGCGCCTTCAAAGACAGCTGCTGAGCCACATCTGCTTAAGTGACGTGAAGTTGTGCACGTTTGTAACCTGGTAGCGTACAGAGTTTGAGCCAAAGCAGCTGACACATACAACACCTTTGAGTTGCACACAAGTGTCCTGCAGGTCTGATCACCATGCTGTAAGTCTGTTGAGCCCGATTTCAACCACTGGCACGGCTGCTGTATTGATTGCATAGTGCAGCAGCGCTTCGCTTCCCTTCACTGCACACCAACAGGGCGTCAGCCTTCACTTGCTGTCCAACAGACTCGTCAGGTACATGTGCCTCCTGTCCCCATGACTGAGAAACGCCGCAGCACTTTGGCACTGCAGGGATCCTCTAGCACCGCCAGCAGCAGTTAGCAATCAAGCTTGACAACACAGGCGTGCTGGGGCGTGCGCGAGTGTGGCTGCAGCTGCAGCCATGAGTGTAGCAGCAGCAGCAGCAGGAGCAGCAGCAGGAGCAGCAGCAGCAGTAGGTGAAGAGCTGGTGGACCATGGCGAGCCCATTGATGAGGATGAGGACGACAATGGCAGGTGGGCAGAGTGGGACAGGCAGAGACACAAGCAGGTGCGGCGCTTGTTATGCCGGGGTGTTAAGCTGAGCAGCAACGGTTGAAGCAAGTTTGCAACCAGCGCTGCATAGTCACAGCAGCAGCAGCAGCAGCTGTGCTGTAGTGGCAGCAGCATGGGCAAGGGGCATGCTTGCAGGTTGAGTATGTTGGTGGTTGGCAGCTACTGCGTCACAAGTCAGCAAGATAAGCAGCGCAGTTGCAGTTGCAGCTGCCTGAACAACGGCAGCAGCACATCGGGCAGCGCAGCGCAACAGCTGCACCATGACGAGTCTGGGCGACACACCCAGGCAAGCTCTGCTGTTTCAGCGCATCAGCAGGCAATTGGCTGGTGGCAATAGGCTGCTCGACCATGAAATCATTGCACACATGCTGTCCTGCAAGCTGGTGCATGCACTTCGGGCAGTGTGGACGCAGCCGAGAGCTCGTGGCATCAGCAGCCCCTGCCTGCCACCAAGTGAGAAGCATCCCTGCTGCTGCAACACCTGTTGACGCCACCAGCCGGCATGTTGGGCTGCAGGTCGTTCGAGGCGTTTGAGCGGCAGTACGCCACCGACAACAGCTGGGAGTCGCTGCAGGAGGATGAGCGCGGCTTCCTGCGGCCACTGGTGAGGCGGCTGGCTGCCTGGCGGCGTGGTCTTGGGGCTGGCAGGGGGTGCGCGTTGTGTCTTGCTGTTTTGTCCGCACAGTGCATGCACATGGTTGAGGTGCAGCAGCTGGAATGCAGCTGGCAGCTGTCATTAGGCAGCAGCAGGTGCTGGGACTTCCCGCCAGGCGGGCAGGCAGGCAGCACCCATTGAACGACAGCCTGCTGTCGGCAGCTGGCACTCAGCTGCTGCACTGCCAGAAGGCAGTCCAGGCAGGAACCAGCACACCAGTACAACATCATGCTGACTCGTGTCTGCTCTTGTGCATGTTTATGAGCGTTAGAAGTATCTTGACCAGCGTGCTGCTGCTGTGTGTGCTGACCTTGCAGGATGCCACTGCCGAGCTGCGTGCACGGCGCCAGCGCGCCATGAGCGCTGCACAGTCGGCGCGCATCCGCAAGGGCATGATCCGCTACGTGATGCTGGTGAGCAGCGCGGCAGTGCAGCATGACGGCAGCAGCCGTGGCAGCAAAGCCAGACGCCTGAGCACCAGCTGCAGCATCAGGCACGTGGCCAGGGGCTCAGTGCAGCACGACAGTTGCTGAGCTGTCTGCAGGCGTTGCATCACACACAAGCCCGGCTTTGCCAACACACACAAGCCAACCTTCTCACCAACTCGCCTATGCAAATCACGGCCATCTGCAGCATTGCCTTCTGCCACAAGCACTGCTTCTCGTCCATGCAGCTTAAGGAGACACACCAAAGCCACAACAGATGTTGCCTACGCTGCTGCGTGCTGTGTATGCTGCCATGCATGAAACACACCGTTGCTGCTCCCCCTTCGCTCCCCTCAACACCCTTCAACTCACGTGCATGCATGCATCACGATACATGCTCTGCTGTTTGATGCTCCACTGCCTGCCCATCTGCCACTCGTCCACCCGCCTGCGCCTGCGCATGCGCCCACCCTCCTGGCTGGCGCCTGCAGGTGCTGGACCTGTCGCGTGCTGCCAACGCTGCTGACATGCGCCCCTCGCGCCTGTCTGTCATGGCGGGCGCTGCGCGCGCCTTCATACGGCGCTTCTTTGACCTCAACCCGCTGGGCCAGCTGGGCCTGGCTGTGCTGCGCAACGGCGTGGCGGTGCGCCTGACCGAGCTGGCCGGCAGCCCCGAGGCGCAGGTGGCGCAGCTGGCGCAGTACGGCATGGACACAGGTGCGCGGGGGCGGGGGTGGGGGTGGGGGCGGGGCGGGAAAGGGAGGATAGTTGGCTGCGATGACTCATGGTTGACGCCAGCGCTTGTCTGCTCACTGCCGTAGGCTATCGCCTGTGTTTAGGTGCGCCTGTGTGTGCGCCTTCCTGCCTGATATGTCACCAAGGCTGCAGTCTGCATGCGCATGGTTGTGGGTGCGTGCCGGCGTGCTTGCATGCGCGCCTGTGCACATGTGTCTGCTGTGCTCGCGCGCCTGAGGGTACAGTACGCGGGTGCGCCTGTGCGTGCGTGAATGCTTCCAAACGCCGTGTGTTCATGTGTGTTTGCTTCCTGTGGGTGCACTCATGCATGTTATGCACGTGCCGACGTTCTGCGCATGCGCATGGGTGTGTAGCTGTCCATGCGTGCGTGAGCGCACTTGGCTGTGCATGTGTGTGAGCATGTGGGCTTGCTCACACGTGTGTGCCTGTGCATAGCGGCGCGCATGGTGCATGTTTGTGCCTGCGGCACGGCAAGGCAGCGCAGCATTGCCGGCATCAAGCACAGCTTGAGGCACAAGCAGGCAGCGCAGCATTGCCGGCATCCAGCGTCTCCTGTGGCAAAAGAGAAGGCAGCACAGCATTGCCGGCATCAAGCACAGCCTCAGGCACAAGAAGGCAGCGCGCCACTGCTGGCGTCCAGCGTCGCCTGCGGCACAAGGAGGAGGCAGCGCAGCCTCACACAATCAGCCGCATCCCTGAACGGATGTTTGTGGTTGCAGCGCTGAAACACGGCTCACGGCAAGCGCTTTCATGCCAAAACAAATCTTCAACGCGTACAAGTGTTGCAACACAATTGCAACGCTTCTATTTTATTGCTGGATTTTTTGGACACGTCATGACGACAAGGTCTGTAAGTGGAAGTCACACAACATGTGCCGTCCGAGAGCAAGGCACGGCTTGCGTTAATCCCCTCTTGCCAGCTGTCAAGAAGAATGCGACTTGCCTGCAGGTGCCTCTTCATTTAACCCCCTTGTGTTTTTTCTACATGAGTGTGTGCGCGAGAGCGTGGAGGTGTGCGTGCGCGCGCATGTATGTGCGCTTGTGCATGTGGGTGCGCATGTATGTGCGCGTGTGCATGTATGTGCGCGTGTGCTGTGCGTGCGCATGTGGGTGGGGGTGTGCGTACGCGCGAGAATGTGTGTGCGTTCGCGTGTGAACGTGCGTGTGCATGTGCCTGTAAGTGTGGGTGTGCATGTGCACAATTGTGGGTGTGCATTTGCCTGCGCATGGGCGTGCGCGTGCGCGGGTACGTGTGTGACGTGCGAGTGTGTGTGTGTGGGCGTGGGCGTTCGGGTGTATGCAGGCGCGCGCAAGGGGTGCGTGTGTGCGAGTGCGCATGGGGGTGGGTGTGCGGGTGCGGGTTTGTTGGTGGGCGGGTGGCTATGCAAGGGCTGCGTGCAAGGGCCGCGTGCGCGCAGGCGTGCGCTTGTGTGCGTTAGGCACGAGTGCGGTTGTGGGTGCTGTTGTCTGTGGGTGTGTGCATGTGCGTGTGAGTGGGGTGTGCACAAGCGCGTGCAAGGGACTCGTGCGCGGCTGCGTGTGCGGCTGCGGGTGTGTGCGTGCGCGTGTGAGCCTGCGTGCGGGTGCGGGTGCTTGTGTTTGTGCGTGTGGATGTGGGTGTGAGTGTGGACGCGGGCGTGGGTGTGAATGCGTGTGCGTGTGGGTGTGCTGTGCGTGTGCCTGTGCGTGCAAGCCTTTGCCTACTCGCTTGCATATGTGTGCTGCGCAACAAGCTGCACAAGTGCGTGTGTGAGCGTGCAAGTCTTTGTTTACCTTGCCACGTGTGTGAGTGGCTCGCGTGTTTTGTTGGTGCGCATGTGCCTGCATCCTGATGTGGCGGTGCGTGCGTGCAAGTGTGGGTGCCTGTGTGTCAGCCTGTGCATGTGGGGTCGACAGTCAGTGGCAAGACATGTGCAGGAGTGCAGGCAGATGGCGCAGCCTTGAGCAATAGCAGGCAGATGGCTGGAGGGTGCTAGAGCACAGCACAGCACCTGGTGTGGCTGGGGCAGGAAGTTTGTGCAGGCTGACTGCTCACGTTGTCAGTGAACCTGCTGCTAGCTCGTGTGACATTTTTGCAAGCGTGCGATTCACCCCTGCTGTTCGTCTTCCCTTCACAACTGCAGCTGCCGCTGGGCCCAAGCCGCCTCTTTGCTATGCCTTGCCTCTCAGAAATGCATGCATCCTTTGCTTCGCCCTACTACCCTCCCTGCTCATCCACGTGCCTGCCCTGCACCCTCCACACCCCCTGCTGCCCAGCCAGGTGGAGACGCCTCCCTGCAGAACGGCCTCGAGCTGGGGCTGGAGACGATGGCAGCCGTGCCGCCGTACGGCCACCGCGAGCTGCTGTTCCTCATGGCCGCACTCAGCAGCGTGGACCCGGGCCGCGTGCAGGACAGCATCACTGCCTGCAAGGACGCCAAGGTCAGGTGAGAGCGGGGGGGGGGGGTGCGGACTGGGGCTCAGGACGATGGGCATGGGAGGAAAGAGGGGCGGCAGAGTGAACGAATGGTGTGCTGCCAGCCTGAGTGGCATGTTGGTGTGCTGGTTGCAGCGGGTGCTGGTGTGTGCCACAGTGTATTTGAGAGGGCGCATGCGTCGTGAGTGTTGGCGAGGAACTGGGTGTTGCAGCACGCATGTGCGTCTGTGCATATGCATGTCACGTGCCTGCCTGTTGTATGCGTGCTTGCCTGTTCATGTATGTGCATTTATCCGTACGCTGTATTGCCTCCCAGCAGACACAGTCATACCTGCAGGGTAGGGAGTGCCACCGCGGTGGTGCTCATGCACATGTGCGCATGTGTAAGTAAGGCCGTTGAAGTGCACACACATGAGTGTACGCACAAGTGGACACGTTCAAGCTTACTTGTGTGTCCACATATGGACAGGGCGGATGGTGCGTGGTAACATGTTTGGTGCACGCACATGCATGTGTGTGCACAAGCGTGCACGTGAAGGGATGTGCATTTGGGAGCCTTGTGCGCCATGGCAAGCGCGAGCATGGGTGTGAGCAGCACAGCAGGCAGGTGCTGCTTGGTCGCGCCTGTCAGCCAAGCACACGTGGCAGACCTGGTCAACCGTGCGCCAGCAGCTGCTCCAGCAGCACCACCTGCTGCGCGCCACCCCCTCTGCCTGGCCCTTCTGGGTGCTGCTCCACTGCAGGGTGAGCGTCGTGGGGGTGTCCGCAGAGGTGCACGTGCTGCGCCGCGCAACAGAGGTGACGGGTGGCTCCTACAGCGTGGCGCTGAATGAGGCGCACCTGTCGGAGCTGCTGCTGGCGCATGCGCCCCCGCCGCCAGCCCCACCCGGACAGCTGGCTGCTGAGCTGGTGCGCATGGGCTTCCCACAGCGGGCAGGAGGTGACGCCAGCAGTGCCGTGTTCTGCGGCGAGCTGCCTGTGCTGGCGGCTGGTGGCTACACGTGCCCACGCTGCAGGGCACGCACGCAGGAGCTGCCATGCAAGTGAGCGGGGCTGCTGTGGACTGCAACAGCTGCACGCGGTGCTGCTGCTTTTGAGACACTGTCAGATACATCATTGCCTGTTGATCAGTCCCGTTCACCAGCTTTGAGGGTGTTTTGCAGGCAGACTAATGTCACATATTCGGCAGCAGCACAGCGTATGGCAGCGTAATCAGCTGACTGCATTCAGTGTGCGGCGCAAGTGGCGGCGGTGAGGGTGCTGATGCTGAGCCTGGGCCTGTGCGCTGCCTGCCAATGTGTGTGCTGCAGGTGCCATGTGTGTGGCCTGCCGCTCATCTCGTCGCCTCACCTGGCCCGGTCCTACCACCACCTATTTCCGGTGCCTGCCTTTGAGGAAGTGACGCACAAGCAGCTGCAGCAATTGGCAGCTGCAGCAACAGACGGCGGCAGCAGCAGCAGCGGCGACGGAAGCAATGGCGTTCCATGGTATGAGCCGGGATCAACAGACACAGCTGCTGCTCCCAATGGCAGTGTGAGCAACGGTGCTGTTGGTGGGCAGCGTGGCTTGTACTGCTACGGCTGCCTGAAGCCCCTCACTAGCAGCAGCAGCAGCAGCAGTGAGAGTATGTCAGTCGCCGCGCAACAGCAGACTACCATTGTGCTGCGGTGTTTGCAATGCAAGCACTTGTTCTGCTATGACTGTGATGCGTTTGTGCATGAGAGCCTGCACAACTGCCCTGGCTGCGAGTGTGGCGCTGGTGCTGCGGGCCAGGAGGCAGCCAAAGCACAGGTAGTGGCAGCAGCCACAGTCGGGCCTGCAGCAGGTGACGGCGGTGCTGCAGCTAACGGTGTTGCTGCCGGCAGCTAGCAGCAGGCGACTGCTCTGCACATGTGCAGTGGGCTTGCTGGTCTGGCTTGTGGAGGGCCTGGCCCATTGAGAGCCCAGCCTTGGCAAGCTTGCTGTTGTGCGTAGTGTCAAACACATCGGACACTGTCTTGCTGGGCGAACGGCAAGGATTGCATGCTTCTGCTTTTGCTGCCGGGACTGGCAGTGGAAATGTATTCAAGACTGCCACCGATCTCTGTGGACATCCCCATTGATTTTGCATATTTCAACTGGTCTCACATCACTGCCAACAGACAACGTACAAAAGGCACATACAACAGTGCCACAGACCAACATCGCTGCGAAAAAGAATGAAGACTATGGCACACATGATGGCGCAGAGCAGCAGTGCCTTGGACTAACAGCAGTCCAGCAGTGCCTTTTCAAAAAGATACACCAAGCAAAGATTGGTGTCATATGCATGTGAATGAGAGACAACACAAAACACCGGCAAGACACAGACAACAGCAGGTTTGCAGACCCTTTTCGCAATTGTAACTGATGCAAATGGTCAAGCCATGCAAATGCATGCAACACAGTTAGTAACCATCCTAGGAGGCCTCCTGGTCCCACAATGACCTGGCGTTCAGCACGCACACCACCATTTGCATTTGGGAACCAGCACTCTGTGGCAGCCTGCTCAACTGGCCTTGGATGCGGCCAAGTGGTTGGTGGCAGCGCGCGCTGCTGCTGCTGCAGCTGCATGGAGGGGGCTGCCAAATGGCGTCGGTGGCGCTGCTGCTGCTGCTGCTGCTGCTGTTGCTCGGAGGGTTTGGGGGGCCTTGATGGTTGCTGCCAGGTAGTGGCTGCATCAAGGTGTTTGGGGACCCTCTATTAATGCTGCCAAGTGGCGCTGATGCTATGGCTTGAATGGGTAATATGATGATGATGATGATTTGATGATGATGATGATATTGATGATGATGATGATGATGATGATGATGATGATATGATGATGATGATGATGATTGATGATGATGATGATGATGATGTGATGATGATGATGATGATGATGATGATGATGATGATGATGATGATGATGATGATGATGATGATGATGATGATGATGATGATGATGATGATGATGATGATGATGATGATGATGATGATGATGATGATGATGATGATGATTGATGATGATGATGATGATGATGATGATGATGATGATGATGATGATGATGATGATGATGATGATGATGATGATGATGATGATGATGATGATGATGATGATGATGATGATGATGATGATGATGATGATTGATGATGATGATGATGATGATGATTGATGATGATGATGATGATGATGATGATGATGATGATGATGATGATGATGATGATGATTGATGATGATGATGATGATGATGATGATGATGATGATGATGATGATGATTGATGATGATGATGATGATGATGATGATGCTGCTGCTGCTGCTGCTGCTGCTGCTGCTGCTGATGATGATGATGATGATGATGATGATGATGATGATGATGATGATGATGATGATCATGATGATGATGATGATGATGATGATGATGCCAAGTGGTTGGTGGCACTGCAGCTGCCTGCAGGAAGCATGTGCAAGCAAGTGCGTGCTGCAGAAGCTCAGTGCAAAGGCAAAGACAGCTTGCGGGGCAGCTTGCGGGAAGATGCTGCAGCAGGCAGGAAGGGAAGCCGTCAGAAGGCGGGTCATCATCATCATATTACCCATTCAAGCCATAGCATCAGCGCCATCGGCCCCGCGCCCCACCGGGGCGGAAAGAGGAGGGAGCACTGCTCCAGAATGTTTGCAGGCATTGCGCACATCCCAAGACTTGACAAGAAAAGCAGCAATACACGGTGACACCATCCGACATCTTCCAGAACTGCCCCAAATATAATCAGATACAAAATGCAACACCTTGATTGACGAATCAGCCATGGACAAAACGCTGCGCAACTTCTCAGCGCAACCAGGCAGGGATCTGATCTCAGCAAACATACTATCCCTCTGAGCAGAAGTAGTCGGAGGGCGGGTGAAGTCACAGCAGCACACAATCCTAGCACAGCAGACATAGCACAGGGCTGCAGCAGCATGATGCGCTCACTCGATGGTGAGCTTGTGCTGCTCAATGATGCGCAAAGCCTGCTGGGTGCCTGCAATGAGGTGCTTGCGCAGCGCCTGCTGCAGGGCTGCCTACGCACGCTTGTCCAGCCGCTGGGCACCAACACAGCTGCAGCTAGTGCTGCTGCCAAGTAATCCTCCCTCAGGCCCTCCTTGGTGAGTGCCTTGCAGATGGCATCTGTGGTGGTGCTGAGTAGCGGGTCTCTGGTCAGGCTGATCTGCTCTGGCGCAGGCTTGCCCTGCAGGCTGAGCTCCTTGTACTTGGTATTGATGTAGCATAGCACGGCCCTCATCATGCGGAGCAGGAATCCCCTGGTGTAGTCGGTGTGGTCCTGCTTCTTCACCTGCAGACAAGCAGAAAGCGAAGGGTGCAGAAGCAAAGCAGGGTCCGAGGCTCATCAGCATCATCTGATTGTACATGATACTCACCAGCTACAGCATGCCACGCAGCTGCCTCAGCCCTGTCCTACCGCCCCCTGAAGCTGACAGCAGCTGCATTATTAAATGATCTTTTGCTTAAGCAAACATGTAGGTGTGCTGATTGGCAAGCATGTAAAACATCTGCCAATCAGCACACCTACATATTTGCTTGAGCAAAAGTTCATTCAATGCATGCATGCTGTGATGGGCCAGCCGCAGGCAGCCTCCCAATCGTGAAGGCTTTCTACAGCCATGTGTGCTTCGCCCCAATCGTGGGCTCGGCCTCCCCAACCGTGGGAGCTTTGCACAACACTGCAGCTCCGTGTGCCTCGCCCCAATCGTGGGCTCAGCCTTCACAATCGTGAGAGCTTTACACATCACTGCAGCTCCGTGTGCCTCGCCCCAATCGTGGGCTCGGCCTCGCTAGTCGTGGGAGCTTCACACATCACTGCAGCTCCGCGTGCCTCGCCCCAATCGTGGGCTCAGCCTCCCCAATCGTGGGAGCTTTACACATTGCCGCAGTGGACCCAGCCGGCAAGCATGCACGTGTAAACAGACAAGTAGAGCAGATTGCTGTGGGAGAAATTCTTAGGAGAATATGTATTAGAATGAGGACAGGCCAGCGGATGCGACATTGCTGCCATAACAACTTCCGCGTCGCGGCTGCACTTGGCGGGCATAGGGTTTTCCCTCGGCAACAAGAGGCAGAAGCAGCAGTGTAATGCATCTTCAATGGATCGCAACCGAAATGCAATATCAGTTTGGTTCTTGAGGAGCATTGGGGTCTAGAGACCCCGGGATCTCCGCAGAGCGCTCTGCGCTAGCGTGACATGTTCAGAGCAACCTCAACAGGTGTGAACACCTTTCCTTGAAAAGTCAAAGCCTCGGTCACTGGAGTTAACAGAAATTGGCGCAGGAGTCTTCAAGCTGTAGCAACAGCATTGCAACAAACATTCAAATCGCACTTTGCCGACTGATCAGTCGGCAAAGTGCGATTTGATTGTTTGTTGCAATGCTGTTGCTACTGATCAGTCGGCAAAGTGTGATTTGAATGTTTGTTGCAATGCTGTTGCTACAGCTTGAAGACTCCTGCGCAATTTCTGTTGCAATGCTGTTGCTACAGCTTGAAGACTCCTGCGCTCATGAGCGGTAGGGCAATGGCATCTGGCCCGGGCCGTTGCGGAAGGCAACCTAGGAGTGAAGCAAAGCAGGAAAGCAGGGTCGTCTGTGACTGTGACTTCGAATTCGCAAACCCTAACGGGTGACAGATATGCACACGAGGTGCTGTTTCTTTTAAAGGCACACAACGGTTCCAGAACCCCAGGCGCTGCGGCAGTGCATGCCATTTGCTGCTGTAGCACCACAGCATGACGATCACAAGCATCCCACAGGGCAGGACATGCCACAATCTATTCAGCATGACACGGTGCCGCGCTCAACCTAGGGCAAGGGCATGCAGGCTGGTGCACACCTGCTGGGAGGGGCAACTATGCAGCCTGCTCACGGCGGCGTAAATCCATGGACGCCACCATGTGATTAAAATGCAAACCTAAAACTTGGGAGGACACGCACCAAACAACATGTGTCCTACCAGAACTGCGTACTGTTGTGCTGGACGCTGTGATATTTATGCAATAAGTGATGTACTACATCGGGTTAGGAACCACCGGAGGTGGCCCAAAGTTTGGGAGCGGCTCCCCTGTTTTTCACTCTCGCTACAAACACGTGTATTTGATTGATTGATTGATTGATTAATTGATTGATTGATTGATTAATTAATTGATTGATTGGTTGATTGATTGATTGATTGGTTGGTTGGTTGGTTGGTTGGATTGATTGATTGATTGATTGATTGATTGATTGATTGATTGGATTGATTGATTGATTGATGATTGATTGATTGATTGATTGATTGATTGATTGATGATTGATTGATTGATTGATTGATTGATTGATTGATTGATTGATTGATTGATTGATTGATTGATTGATTGATTGATTGATTGATTGATTGATTGATTGATTGATTGATTGATTGATTGATTGATTGATTGATTGATTGATTGATTGATTGATTGATTGATTGATTGATTGTGATTGATTGATTGATTGATTGATTGATTGATTGATTGATTGATTGATTGATTGATGATTGATTGATTGATTGATTGATTGATTGATTGATTGATTGATTGATTGATTGATTGATTGATGATTGATTGATTGATTGATTGATTGATTGATTGATTGATTGATGATTGATTGATTGATTGATTGATTGATTGATTGATTGATTGATTGATTGATTGATTGATTGATTGATTGATTGATTGATTGATTGATTGATTGATTGATTGATTGATTGATTGATTGATATTCTACATATGCCGCTTACTATCTTCAGCTGCCAGTTGGGGGCACTGCCGTGGCACTTGCAGGGTGGTGATTTAGCGGCTGTGGCACCAGCAACTGCTTCAAGCAATTTGCAATTGCACCATCAAGTGCTTCATGCAAGCTGGCAACCGTATCTGCTTTTTTCTTATAGGAATCAGCGATGCCGCATCACACATGCATGCCATGCCTGATGTCTGGAAGAAGCAGCACTCTAACGCAGCAGCAAAAGGCAAGCGAGCAAGCAGTGTCACCCTACCCCTGCATGCGAGCGCTGCGCATGTACTACATGCTTAGTAAGCGAAGCTGGCTCCACCCACTGTACTGAGCATGCACCACTGGTTGCATTGATGAACACGTAGCAAGCATCAAAGTCCAGTATAGTTGCTTTGGGGGCACCAACCCTTCTGCATACAGGAATTTCCTGCTGGCGAAGGAAAGAGGGCTGCCCTATCCTCAACCTTCCTGCTCAATCACCTGAAGCAAACGTAGAAATGATGCAACACCTCATGCTGTGTAGCAAGTATGTGTTAGTGATGCATTGTATAATTGCATCTTGCCGTAACCCATCAATGGCCTGCCAGGTCTGCATTCATTGGCTGTGCGAAGTTGGCCGCATCATGTGATGATCACGTGGTGCACCAGCAGTCTGACTGCAGGCACCACCTGTAAACATGCAGCTGGTGGTCAAATTTCAGCAGCTGACCATGATAATAGGACTTCATCAGGCTGGTGAAGATGACCACGCAATACTACTGCTCCGAGAGAGTTGGTCCATGATGAAACAAAACATTTCAGCCATGGTGGCGGGGGCCCCATTTTAGAATGTGAGTGTTGCTCTTGCTGCACTGTGCTGTGTGATGTATCTTCTTAGCCCTTTAACTTTAATTACAAGTTGCTCAGCGGCGCACCTGCTGTGGGACGGTATGATACCAGAGCATGTGAAGAATTCTTCTTCGAAGAAACAGCACTCTAACGCAGCAGCAAAAGGCAAGCACGTGTCACCCTACCCCTGCATGCGAGGCTGCGCATGTAAGCAAAGCTGGCTCCACCCACTGTACTGCGCCGCTGGTTGTACTGATGAACACGCAGCAAGCATTAAAGTCCAGAGTAGTTGCTTCGGGGGCACCAGCCCTTCCGCGTAAAGGAAGCAAAGGCAAGAGGGCTGCCCTGTCTTCAAACTTCCTGCGTAATTACCTGAAGCAAACGTAGCATGTAATGAGCATGTAATTTACTGTGCATTCTTCCACCCGCCACTATCGGATCAAATCAGCGACTGCATGTTGTGCCAGAAGGTGTGCGGGTCAACACATCTGCATCAACCAACCTGCACAGCGTTGACACTGTGCTCATTTGGGGTGGCTCATACCGTTTAAGATGGTGACTGGACCCACGTGTGACTACTGCTCTCTTACAGCAAAGGGAACCAGAGACTCATGAGACTGATCAGTCCGGAGTCTGGCAACCTGCGTCAGTTACATGCCGCATAAATCACGAGATGCTGTGAGCTTTTTACTACAAATCAGAGATGCGAAGTAATGGATTCAACGGCTCCTTCTGCTTTACACATTTTCACATTTTGGAAGTTACATGGGTAACTTCGCCCGTTTGGGGAGCCAATGACAGGCTCATTGAGCAAAGAGCAAAACAAGGGCAAGCCAACTTCAACGCTCCTGGCATCAGCAGATGCTGCTGGGTGGCAGCACATGTCCACCCATGTGGTGTGTGGTGCTGCACTGTCAAGACCTCCACAGCACTACTACAGGATTCAGCGTATGCAGGGCGTTCGGCTGCCGAATCAAGTGTTTACAGCTGAATGGAGGCGTCCTAGTGGTGCTGTGGCGGTGACACCGTGGCACAAGTATGTGCAGAGCCTGCTGTGCAAGTAAGGTGTGAATGTTGTGACCGCGGAAGGCAGAGCCAGTGCGTGCAAGAGCCATGTCAACAAGCATTTCAGGACACTACATGCTGAAAGGATTGCATGTGAAACGTCGGAACACTCCACTCACTGCAACAAATACAGGATCCTACAACCGCACTACAACAACAGCCTTGTTGTAGCCTTGTTGTAGCCCTGTTGTAGCCTTGTTGTAGCCTTGTTGTAGCCCTGTTGTGCAACAGGTTGTAGACGTGTTGTAGCCTGTGTGTTGTAATTTGTTGTAGTAAAGTGGGAATTGAAGTGCGGTTGTAACTACACAGTTGTAGTGTAGTTGTAGTGTGGTTGTAGTTGTCAATCACCAGCTACAAAAATGGTTGTAGTTGTGAGGTTGTAGACAGGTTGTAGCCTGTGTGTTGTAGCAGGTTGTAGTAAAGTGGGAATTGTAGTTGTGTTGTAACAACCCAGTTGTAGTGTAGTTGTAGTCAAGTACCAGCTACAAAAATGGTTGTAGTTATGAGTGCTGTGCCTTGTATAGCCCATACATGCTGCCATAACCTTGCACAGTCTGTCAGCAACAACAACAACAAGTGCATACAACCACAATGCTGCAGGACTGCAGCACACCATATTGAGCCGCTGCCAAACCAAGATATCTCAGCCGTGCGTGCAGTTATGAAAGGCGTCTGAATAGCCTGATATAAATACTGAATTACTCCCAACATGCTGACATGCAACCCAGCCAAGTCACCAAGGACCAACAGCACCTGCTCACTCCCAGATTGGCAGCATGCATGCTTGCACACAACCATGCCACGCCACACATGACCACTTCATCGGCTCCATCACACATCCCTGCACATTATAATCAGTGTACTTCGGGTTTGGCCGGGTCTCCCTGCTGCTCAGTCGCGGAGCACCTGGCTGCTCTGGCAGCGTTGGAGGGGCCACCACACGTGCCCGCTTGGCAGTTGCCTTCTGCTTCTTCTTCTGCTGCTGCCTCTTCGTTGGTCCACAGCCACCTGCTGCTGCTGCCTGCCCTGCAGCGCGCATGGATGTGAGCGCACCAGCTGCTTCTACCTCGTCATCCTCGTCATCGTCATCGCTGAAGTCATCGTCATCTGTGTCCTCATCAGCCTGGTAATGCAGGGTCAGTGAGCAGGCAGGACAATAGAATATGCTCAAGACATTGTGTGCCTGCACACTGCGTGCTCTGTTGTTCCTCTGAGGTTTTGCCATGGATGATGCCACAGCTGCAGATACTGCATGTGCTGCTGCTGCAGTGCGGCCGCAGGATCTGCCATGGGCATATACAAAAGATATGTGGGCACCATGAATGCAAGCTGCAATAAAGGGAAATGCTGCAGCATACTGTATTTGACCTGCTATGAATCGCGGTTAAGTTTTGCTGTGCTAACAGTGTGCATGATGGGTTGTGCATCATCAAGCGTGCTGCAACATCACAAGAGCCAGCCATGTCTGCAGCCATTCTAGGTTGGTAGCAGATGTGCTTATGCCACACCGGCTGCAGATCATCCTTACATTGTGACCATGGCATTGTGCACTCACCGTATTGCTGTCAAGAGCTGTGTGCCTGCTGCCACGACGACCGCCGGCACTGTTCCGCTGAAAAGTTGCGCAGCGTTTTGTCCATGGCTGATTCGTCAATCAAGGTGTTGCGTTTTGTATCTGATTATATTTGGGGCAGTTCTGGAAGATGTCGGATGGTGTCACCGTGTATTGCTGCTTTTCTTGTCAAGTCTTGGGATGTGCGCAATGCCTGCAAACATTCTGGAGCAGTGCTCCCTCCTCTTTCCGCCCCGGTGGGGCGCGGGGCCGATGGCGCTGTTGCTATGGCTTGAATGGGTAATATGATGATGATGATACTATCCCTCTGAGCAGAAGTAGCAGGGCAATCAAACATGAAGTGTGACAAAGACTCAACTTCTGCACCACAACAAGGACATCCTGAAGTGGAGTTAGCTCTGCGCCCGCCAAACTGACTAGTGCGCTCATGTACACACAGACAACCCATACGAACACGCAAAAGCAATTCAATACCACGTGGAATTGCCACTGAACGCAAGTACGGACTAGGCCTCCTGAAACCCATAGCATCAACATGAGTGGGGTGCACATGAGTCACATACCGACTCAGAGTGGAGTGTTCCAACGTTTCACATGCAATCCTTTCAGCATGTAGTGTCCTGACCTGCTTGTTGACATGGCTCTTGCACGCACTGGCTCTGCCTTCCGCGGTCACAACATTCACACCATACTTGCACAGCAGGCTCTGCACATACTTGTGCCACGGTGTCACCGCCACAGCACCACTAGAGGGATAGTATGTTTGCTGAGATCAGATCCCTGCCTGGTTGCGCTGAAAAGTTGCGCAGTGTTTTGTCCATGGCTGATTAGTCAATCAAGGTGTTGCGTTTTTTTTTTTTTTTTTTTTTTTTTTCACAGTTTGGATGTTACCGAATTACCGAATTACCACCGAATTACCAAAGTATCTGAGGATATTATAGGGCCACAACCCCATCCTAGTTTGTTGCGTGGTTCACCGTGCCACCTATGCTGCTACCAGATGTTGTGCCCTTTCGCATGGATTTACCGCTAGGCTATACTGTATGTTGGATGCTTGTGTGTGCATGCTCTGCCTCCCTTTCCCCCCTTTGGTTGTGGAGAGACATTTGGAATCCCATGAGCCTTGGTTGGCTCCTTTCTGAGCTCTGAGCTCTCTGAGCTTGTTGAGGTTGTGGCTTCTTTCGGTTGATGGTCTTAAGAAGCTTATTTGGAGTTTTGTGGACCCCATGAGCCTTGTTTGGCTCTTTTGCGGGTGGGCCAGTGGCCCTACTTTGGTAATTCGGTAATTCGGATATTTAGGGTAGTTCTGGAAGATGTCGGATGGTGTCACCGTGTATTGCTGCTTTTCTTGTCAAGTCTTGGGATGTGCGCAATGCATGCAAACATTCTGGAGCAGTGCTCCCTTCTCTTTCCGCCCCGGTGGGGCGCGGGGCCGATGGCGCTGATGCTATGGCTTGAATGGGTAATATGATGATGATGATGAAGACCTCCACCAGCAGGCCATCATCGCTCGTTGACAAAACGCACCAGTGCCACTACTGCAGTGCGGGCCTTTTTGCCATCAAACTACCAGCTGTTGTACTAGGGTAAGTTGACCAAGCTAAGCAGACATGCAGCCTGTACTGCTCTGCTCAGCATGTGACACCAGGCGACGCCCAGCAACCTGCCTAGCAGGCAACAACGGCTCAACCACACTGCACACAGCCACACCAGTGCAAGAAGTCATACTTTTACGGAAGACAAGGTGCAAGTTAGGTGATCTGACAGCGCAGGCATCCCTCGGGCTGCACTTACATGGCATGGTGCAGACGTGGCACACACATAACAAGGCCCAACAAACAGTTCATAATGCCTCAGCAACAAATGAAAGAGGGTAAACAGCAGGCTCTGCTACACCTGATGATTGAAAGCAGCCACCAACTAGCGCTGACAGTGATTGTGGGCCACAGCCATTGCTTGGCTGCAGGCGCACCAAGGCGACACCTGGCGAGCCGTGCACGGTCAAGGCTGCAGCAGGAGTGTGCCCATCGCCAACGTCGAGTAATGAACCGATAATGTGTGGTGCATGCCACCTGTGTTGGCAAACGGCCTGTGCGTCACTGCTCACCTTATGGCCGCTGAGCTGCCCACGCCACAGGCCATGCACCTGGCCAAGTGCAGGGTGTGCTCATGGCGCATGCATGCACCCGCGTGGGTGTACTGCAACAGCTGAGTCACAGCACACCATCACCCAAAATTTTTACTCCCCTCACTAGCAGCATCTATAGCTAGCTAGCAAGGCATCATGCCACGACCAAGCATTCAAACACCAGCCTTGAAAAGTATATATCAGGCAGATCTGGTACAGGTGCCACCAGCCACACTTACATGCACACAGCTAGATCTGCATGTAATCATCATGAGCAGCGCCAGAGCCTGCTGGTTCTGCTGCATTCAATGCTGCAGCAGCAGGCCCTCTGGCTGGTCACCAGCACCGGGCGCCTCTGCAGCGGCAGGCCCTGCTGCTGGTCTCAAGCGCTGGGGGTGCCTGCAGCGGCCTTGGCTGGCGCTGCTGGTGCGTCATCAAACTCCAGGATGAGGGCGTGGGGGGCAGCAGCGTGCTCAGCCAGGCCCTGCTGCTGCTTGATGACCTGGCAAAGAGGGTAGGGGGGGGGGGGGGGTTGGTGGGGGGAACAGCATGGCACAGTGTGAATCTGGTGCTGCAGTGGGTAGCTGCAGGCGGGCGCTCACTGGCTGCTGCATCTGCAGCCACTGCTTGTACACTAGCGCGATGCGCAGCATTATGGCTGAGCACCGTTCACTGCTCTGTGGCTCACCTTGTTGAAGTCGGGGTCCTTGTCGCTCAGCATGCTGGCGCATGCAGCCACGTACACGTACCAGCCCAGCGCCTCCTCGCTGCTGCTGAAGCCCAGCCGCACGACACTGCGGCGCAGGCGCAGCAGGTCCAGGAAAGGGTTGCCGCAGCCGCGCGACACCTCAAACACGTACTGCAGGGGCAGCGGGTGGCAGGGGGTGGGTGGGTAGGTGGGGAGTGAGGGGGGGGGGGAAGCAGGGTGTGCGTGCGGCTGAGCTGGCCGTGCGGTGAGCAGGAGTGGGCTGGGTTGTTGCAGCTGCATGCAACTGCGCTGCGCTTTCCGCCCGACTGAGGCTTGGCCTTGCGCACACGTTGCCCGGCCGCTCGCCGGGGTGCCAGCGGCTGCTGCACGCACGCCACTGGCATCCACAAGCACTCGCGGCACAGCTGCTGGTAAGGTTTTCCAGGCGTGTAGCTGTCAGTCGTCACGGGTAGCAGCATGGTGCCCCAACTAACTCCATGCCTGCTGCATGTCTGCCAGCAGCAACAAGCATCAACTGATGAAAGTGCGTCTAAACCAGCGCAGCGCCCCCCCCCCCGCCCCCCTCACCAGCTTGACCTCCTTGCCGTCCAGGTTGTTGATGCTGCGTGCAAGGCTCTCCCCGTCAGGCTTCACAAAGTGCGTCTCCCGCCTGATGCGGCGCAGCGCGGGCGTCACGGTGCAGCGGCTGTCCAGCAGCAGAGTCTGCTCCGAGTCACCAGTCTCACCGACCCTGCAGGACCAGCAGCAGCGGCACCACGCAGAGAACCGAGGCAGCAGCAGCAATGGCATCAATTCTCCAGGGGTGCAAAAATGTGCGGCAGTAACCTTGCACAACTTGTCACTGCTGTGCGTTCATTCTGTGTGGTGCATGCCAACTAAGATGAGCAACAGCCTACACAGAACTCCTTCTGTCACTGCTTCTCTCGTTCTGCTGCTGCTGCTGCTGCTGCTGCTGCTGTTGCCTGCCCTTCCAGCCCCACCTGGGCTTGACGACCAGCTTGAACTCCGGCCTGCCAGTGGTGGGATCCCTGTGGGTGCGCACAAGCTGCACAGTGTGCTCGTTCACCAGGCCGCCACATTTCTTGGTATGCACGTCCTTCTCCAGCACCTGAACCGTGCAAAAGCAGGCAGAAGCACAAGCACCCCAAGCATGTTTCAGAATTGTGTTCTCTTCATTGTTGCACATCTGCCACTGTGTTGCTGGGTGCTGCCGCACTGCTCCCTTTTGCTCCCTGCCTCTTCACAACTGCACAATAAAAATTATATATTAAACTGCTAGGGCTCACGGGAATCACGACGGCATGTATGGCACAGATGCAGCAGTGCTGCTGCTGCTGCTGCTGCTGCTGCTGCTGCTCACCAGGAACGCAGAAGTCTCCGCCAGCAGATGACTACCATCTGGAAGTGTCTTACGGGTGGGTATATCTTGCATTGTGACTGCCGCAGGCGGAGCTGCAGCCTGCTCATCATTTTGCACGGCCACCTCCGCCATGGTATTTCAACGCAGCACAGATGAGCAGCGCGGTATACGTGACGGATGAACCAAAGTGCACGGTGATGACTTTGTGGTTTCGGGTAATGGGCGACCTTGCTTTGCTATGTGGCTCCGCTTTGGACCACTTCCGGAAAGAATCTTGTTTTGCAACGGCATCTCGTCGTGGTGACGGTACAGTTACCGGTCGTATGCCTATCAAGGGACCACGTCAACATTCACTAACTCGAAGTTGCTCAGCGGAAGTTGTCAACCCAGGACACACACAGCTGCACGCTGCAATGTTGCCTCACTCTGCTGCTGTGGCTGCGGCTGTCGCTCTTGCTTCTCATGGCCGATGTAAAGATTTGCACATGCAATTATGCGCCGCAGTAAATTACAATCCTTTTACTAAACAGCTGAGTGCAGACACAATGCCAACCAAACCAAAGGCAATGCAAGTGTAAGCACATTGGTGGCAGCTAAGGGACACCAGCATGGCAGATGGCCATGTCAGGGGTGCTGAGGTTGGAACATTCCACTGCGCCGACATACTACTTGGCTGTGACAATGTGCATAACCAAATATCTGATGAGACACTCACAGGGTGCAGAAAGCTCAGTGCGTCTGCTGTGACGTTCACATAAACAACCATCGCAACCCACGACAGCCTCGAGTGTGCGGCTGGCGCCGGCAATAGAGCAGTGCGCAGTGCGCAACACACAACTCGACTCAAACGACAACTCTGCACACTCAGACACACACACACACACACACACACACACACACACACACAACAAAGATACATGTCTTGCACGGCAATGGCAGCCATGACCGACCCTGTAGGAGGCAGCTGCCATGCGCAGTCAAGCTCAGCCAGCCCTCAAAGCAACAAACAAGCTTTCGACAGTCAACCTTTTTAGTGGACAGGGCAAAGCAAACAAACGTGCACGTAATGTTGGCTGGAACATGTTGGAGCCAGCGCCACCATATGCAGGCATGCAATCAGTGCACAGCTGGCCATGTCGCATGCGACATGGCTACCACCATGGCTGTACAGCACACATGTAGAAAAGGTAATGTACATATACAGCAGATGCATCCAGGCGCTGTGTGTGGGGTGCAGAACGGGCTCATCATCACAAAAAGATGAAAAGACAAAGAAAGTGACAGCGCAAAGGCATGCTAGCAAGACACTGTCATCTTGCCAGAACAGCAGCAGTCGGCCCGCAGCGAGGGAGCTGGACCCGCCCAGTGACCTGGCCACCTGGCCATCCCCAGCAGCGCGTGCCCTGCTCACCGCAAGACCAGGCCTGCCAGCAACACCTGCCAATCTTACAGCATCCCTCGAGTGCGCCAACAATCGCACCCCTGGGGCCTGCCGCAGCCCTCCTGGGCCGGCACACTGCAGCCCTGCGCCGCCACCAGCCAGCACCGCAGCCGCGCACCGCAGCCAGCCGCTGCGCCTCATACTACTGCCTGATACCACCGCCACTGGCATCAACAACGGCAAGACGTCCCATGTAGACAGATAGAAAATAAATGGAAACCCAACTGTTTGACGCACTGTACGTTGTGCTTGGCAACCCCGCCATTGAGACTGCCCCGGGCAACAGAGTGCACTTGCACTGCCGCTGAACGACTTGCCCTACAGACCAGTGGCAGGCATGCAGAGCCACCCAGCTAGAATACGACGGCAGCAGCACACAGTGCACAACTGCGATCGCCGTGCACACGCGCAGCAGCTCAGCACGTTCAGCAGCAGGTGCCATACCAGCAAGTTGCCAGCACCACCAGCACAGAAGCCGCTGCTGAAGAGAAACGACCAGCAACCGCATCTCCCGCAGCACACAGGCCTCGTGCACCCACACCACACCCGGCCACACCCACACAACATCAGTCAGATGGGCAGTACACTCGCAGCACAGGGAACCGACCAGCAAATGTCAGGTCTGCTGTGTGACAGCTGTCCCATATGGGCTGGCGCACACACTCACATGCACATGGTGCAGGCCTGCCTGCCTGCTTGCATGACAGCTGCTGTTGCCGCTGCCAAGGGGTGTGCTGCACTGCTGTGCCAGTGCACAGCTGAGCACTGTGCCAGCCTCAGCAAGAAGCACTGCCGCGCAGCATCACCACTGCTGGCTGTAGCCGTGTAGTGCCGCCACAAGGCAAGCTTCCGTGCTGCTGTCAGCCGCTGAGTTGCCCAGCTGAACAAGCGCTGATCATACAACTGCCAGGCTGCCGGTTGCCATCACCTGCACAGCAGCCGCAGCAAACAGGCCAGTCAGTAACCGCTGCGGCGCACAACAAAAGCTCAATGCAAGCTCACAGCAGCAGTCTCTTTGCTGACGTACATGCTGGGTCGAGCAACTCCATCACCAAGTAGCCACACACTGCACAAAGTGGTCAACTGCTGCTGCACTGCCAACAAAACAAGATTGCAGCGCAAGCTACCAGGGCTGCCTGCCTAGCTGCGCCCCTCCCACCTTGTCCACCGCCCTGCTGAGGCGCTCCTTCCAGTCCACCGCCAGCATGTCGCGCAGCGCGTCCATGATGTGCAGGTCGGGGTTGAGCTCGCGGCTCCAGCCCTCCAGCACCAGCGTGGTCACCACCACCGTGGACACGGTGGCCTTGAGCGTCACCTGGCAAGGGCACAGCGCCAGGCGGGGTGCAGCAGGCAGGCAGTCGGTGGTCACAAGCCAGCCAGCAGCAGCAGCAGCAGCAGCAGGTCTATGCAGTGCACCAAGGGCAAGCTGGTGTCTGGTGCTGCAGCGTATGAGTTGCCTGCAGTGCACTGTGCCTCAGACATGCACGCCCTGGTGCACACGAGGACCAGTGTGTGGTCCGCAGTGGTGTGGGCTGCTGCTGCTGCTGCCGCTGGTTCTGTTGCAACAACAAAGCTTTGCACCCTGTTGCCTTTCATCCTGCAGCTGTGGGCGCTGCTGGTCACGCACCACGGGGAAGAACTGTACACCTGCATGAGCGATGCGCTTGAAATGCGCATCGCTCATGTGGGAGTAAAATTCTTCCCTGTGGTACGTGACCAGCAATTTGACATGGACAGCAGCAGCATGCAGGACAGCAGCATCCATTGTTGCAGCAGCAAGACACCCCGAGCTGCACGGGCTCAGCACCGAGCAGGCGCACGCAAGGTGGGCGCAGGACAACCACAGCAGCAGGAGGCGGGCATGTGCGTGGCGGCTGCAGCAGGCGGCAGGTGCAGCGAGCAGCCCGGCGCTTGCGCCCATCCACCGCCCTCCCTGCTGCCCCGCACCGCCCCAGGCAGCTGCGCCAGCTGCGCGCCACGCGCGCACCTGGTGCTGCCGCAGCTCCTCGATCATGTCCTGCAGCACCTCGCTGGTGCGTGTGCGGATGACCTCGGGGTCCAGGCCGTTGAACATGTCACGCAGGCTGCTCACAAACTGGTCCGGGTCGGGGCAGGTGTGCATCTCGCTCATGGCCAGGATGGAGCGCGCGATGCCCTCGCCGTTCTGCCGCGTCAGCTCCTGCAGCCACGCAGGCAGGCAGCAGGCAGTGGGCATCGTGCAGCAGTGGCAAACACGGCTTGTCAGGACAGCCACTGTGGCGTTGAGGCACAGCTGTGCAACTGCTTGGTGCGACAGCAGAGTACCATGCAGGCGCTGGCCCCTGCTGCTGTCTGGTGTGCCAGGCCACCGCTGCGACTCTGCTGCTACAGCCCGGCAAACAGCACAACACCAACCAAAGGTCAGTCTGTCCAGGCTGCAAGGCGCCCAGCCATCAGCGCTGCTGCTCACCCTGAAGAACTGCACCACGCTGCGCTGGTCGCTGCTGCTGAGCTCCGCGATCATGCCCGTGTCCAGCAGCACCAGCTGCGGCTGCGGCGGCATCACCACGTTGCGGAACACGTCGCGCACGCCAGGCAGCGGCAGGCCCCAGCTCAGCTGCTTCAGCAGCAGCGCAAAGCGCTCAGCGATGCCGCCGCTGCGGTCCACCTCGCGCACAAGGATGTTGCCGGGGTGCATGTCTGCAGCAGCCAGGGCAGGGGCAGGCAAAGCAGTGTGCACGTGGAGCACAGTCAGCGACATGGTCAGCACGATGTCTTCCCAATGCTGCCAGCAGGGCAGCCAGACAGGTGATATCAGGTGGTTCATACAGCGCAGCACATTCATGGTGCAGCTGGTGACCCATGCAGCCAACACTCCTGCAACGCAGGCTGCATAGTTTCTGAACAGCACACACTCCGCACATGCACAGCTGCCATCACAGCTCCCACCTGCATGGATGAAGTTGTCGCTGAGCAGCATCTTCAGGTACACGTGCATGCCGGTCTCGGCAATGGCATTGCTCACACGCAGGGATTCGTTCTCCCCGCTGCGCTTGGCTGCTGCTGCCCTGGCTAGGCAGTGCTTCGTTGTCATCCCGTCTGCTGCAAGTGCCACAAGCGCTGCCCCGCTCTCACTGCCGCTGCTGCTTGGGAAGCTGTGGCTGTTGTCGCTCTGCAGTGCTGCCAGTGCTGCCTTGGCTGCACAGGCTGCGCTGGCTGCAACGTAGCCCTGGATGGCGCTGCCTGGCTCAAAGCTCTCCACCAGCACATCAGGCCGCACAAGTGGGTAGATGGGCGTGGGGAACTTGACGTTGCGCCAGGCCTTGAAGTTGCGGCCGAAGCGGTCCAGGTGTGCCGCCTCCACGCTGAGGTCCAGCTGTTCCTGCAGCGGCCCACCAAACTGCCGCACCGACTCGTCCAGCCGCAGCTGCTTCAGGCCGGGCAGCTGCCCTGCTGCACGTGCTGCTCGCTGCATCAGCACAAAGTCGCGCGCCATGATGGTGGACACGCCGGGGTGGCGTACCTTGACCGCCACCAGCGTGTTGGGGGCCAGCCCGCAGCTGGCGGCAGCCTGAGAGGACAGGCGTGCTCGGTGCACCTGCGCTATGCTGCCGCTGGCCAGTGGCACCACCTCCCACGCGCTGAACAGCTCGCGGATGGGCCGTTGAAACGCTGCCTCCACTGCTGCCACGCTGAGTGCCGGCGCGTGGCTGGGTGCGTTGCTCTGCAGCGCCTCCAGCGCAGCGCACATGTCGCGCGGGAACATGTCGGGCCGTGTGCTGCCCCACTGGCCCCACTTGATGAAGGCGGGTCCGGCCTGCTCCAGCGTCCAGCGCAGCAGCGCCATCCACTGCTCCCTGCCCAGCCCCGCGTAGAACACCAGCGGCGCGCTCGCCAGCAGCGGCGTGAACAGCGCAGCCAGGTACAGCCCCCGCAGCGCCACCGCCAGCTCCTCACCTAGCCTGCTGAGCGCCACGCTGATGGCGCCACGCGCATGCGCCAGCAGGCCGTACAGCAGCTGCGCCTGCTTCGCCTGCTGCTGCTTGATGCGTGCTGCTGCGGGCGTGAAGTACTGCTCCCGTTGCTGCTGTGCATACAGTGTGCTGGCTGGCAGCTCGTATGCTGCTGCATACATGCGGCTCGGGAAGAGTGCTGCCACCAGTGTGATGGGCAGTACGGCAGCAAGCACGGTCTGCAGGACAGCAATGCAGTGGAAAGTGAGGTGCAGCGACATAACATCAACTGTGGTGATAGCAGCTCTGCGCTCAACACCAAGGGGTGGACATTGCATGTGCAGCACTGCAGACTGTTGACGACAAGAAGAACCAGCCCTCCACACTAGGAGCACATCACAGAAATGCGAGTCATCAGTGCTCGCTAGCGCCACCTGTGCAGCACAAGTGCATGCGCCCGCCCGCAGCTGCAAAGCTGAGCAACCCATGCTGGCCACCCCATGATGCACACCAGAAGACGGTCATGTGCATGTTTGCCTGCTGCAGGCTGCGCGGGCGCCTCACCTGGCCTGCTGCTGTCAGCGACAGGCTGTTCACCAGCGTGATCAGCTTTGCCTCCAGCTGGCTCCACCTCTCAGCAGCGCCTGACTGCTGCCTCTGCTTGTGAACAAGCTGCTGCCAGCCCTGCCTGGCAGGCAGGGCCATTGGACCGGTGCGGGCAGACAATGGCAGCAGCGTGGCACTGCCGAAGGCACGCCCTGCTGCACCCGTTTGCACATTCCGCACGCGCAGGTTGTTGAAAACAAAGCCCTGGCGTCCCGGTTGCGTCAACTGCCTGCAAAACGCACCGCTCACCCTGATTACAACACTACTTCGTCACGTGCCAGCCTCAGCAGCCCCAACCCTAAAGCAAAGGATAGGCATACCAACCTGAGGGCTGCGTTCCCGTTATGTGCCTTCAGCAACCCAGCTGCTGCCCTGGAAAATCTGCAGGCAGCGCGCAAGCTCATGCTGCGCTAGCCGCTACAACAGCGGAATTAGCCGCTGCAGCTGATATTCAACTGTATGTATGCCAAAAAGCTACTCACAACCCAGATGAATTGACGGAAAAGCACAGGATGGGATGTTAACTTCTGCACACCAGCTCGAATGCAGAAGAACAATAACTTAAGCAACGCAGCAGATTTTCAAGCTGTACACCATGTCGTGGTGCAGGTAGGGTTGGGGAAGCTTTCCCACACCGTTCGTGACAAATGTAACATATCGGCAAATCGCACCCTACAGCTTACCTGGCTGGGAGCACAACCCTTGTCCGGAGGCGCCCATGCATTGTACTTTGCATTATTGGACGCAGCTGCAAAATTCCATGTAACCATGGAGGTCTCCTACTCCTACTAGGTGTTCTACTACAACACATCCACAACCTGCCCACCGTTGCTTGAGCAGGCTTGATCCACTCCTCTTTCAAGTTGCTTCAGCCTGTGTCGCCCCTCTAGAGTCAGGGAGTGCACAACTCCAGCGGCCCAAGCTGGTGTTCAAGTTTGGCAGGTAAGATGAAGGGGATGTACAGGACCCATGTACCGGTAAAGCACTAAAGAATGCTGCTGCATGCGGCCCTGCTGACATCAGCTTGGTGCACTGCTGGCGTGGCAGCAGAGCTCATGCAAGCATTTGGCCGTCTGAATCGCAAGCACAAGCTGTTTCAGGCAGGCTAGGGTGTTGATGCCAATCTTGCAAACTTGCTTGCATTCAGTTGATTGCTGAACATGACAACCCTCTCAGAGTCTTCACCATGCAATGCGAGCAAGTCATCATAGCATACCATTGCATGCTATGCGACACCTGTTTACCAGTGTAGTTATCTAGGTGGCTGGACTAGTACCAGTAGGCTGGGTGTGGCACAGCCGTGCTGTCAGGGGCAGACACAGAAAGGAAGGTCCAAGACAAGAAACCCGCGTCCTTGCCTTTTTGCTTTCCAGTCCTTTGAAGTTATTGGATTGAGCCACCGGATAATGTTGGCTTTTTGTGACAGACAGAGAACCCCAGGCTGGCTGAACCCATAGCTGGTGGGTTCATAGTGCAACCCCCTACTCGCGAGCTACTCATTGTCCATTGAGGTGGATCAGCTTATTTCATTGGTTTTAGGCACTCAATAGGCTGCAAGACACCCTCTTACCGCTGATCTTCGGCTTTGCTGCTCCTCAGCTCTGTTCACATTCGTGGTCAGCCATGCTTCACCTGGATCCTGTTTGCGCGGAGCCCAAGCTCTTTGTTGGCGGGCTCCGGTTTGAGGTCACACGCGAGGAGGTGTTCAACCACTTCTCCCAATATGGTCCCATTCGCACTTGCGTGCTGCTGAAGCACCAGGACACCGGCAAGTCTAAGGGCTGCGCCATGGTGCTCTTCAACAAATGGGGAGCCGCGGAGGCCGCCGTGGCCACTGAAAACGGTACAGCATCCCCCCTTTCTGGTCCCCGGCAGCTGACTGTCAAGTTTGCAGACCCCCAGCGGCGTCAGGAGGATGGCGTGTTGGTTGGAGTGACTCCCAAGAAGTTGTTCGTTGGCCAGGTGTCGTGTCTGGTGCTTCTGCAGGCTTGCTGAAGGCTTGCAGCTGCTGATTGCTGGTGGACGTGCCGCTGTGCTGCTGTCATGCATGTCATCTGTGTGCAGGGAGCAGAGTGCAGTATGCACTGTGTGGCAGTGCGTAGCGTGCAGTGTGCAATGTAGCGTGCAGTGGACGTGCAGCGTGGCGTGCAGTGTGCCGCAATGCGTGTGCTGCGTGGCGTGCTGCTTGGTGCTCGTGCAACCAGGTGCAGCTGCCAGGACAGCCGGCGTGCTCTGTTTGCGTGCATGCACGCCGCAGTATGCAGCACACGGCACACTTTGATGCGTGTTCTTGCACAACCCATGCCCTGCTGCTGCTTGTAGCCCACGACAACACCACGCCCTGCTGCTGCCCACCGAACCTGCTGGCCTTCGCTGTGCTGTGGCTACATATGTGCAGGTGCCCAAGGGTGTGAGTCTTGACCAGATCCGTGGCATTTTTGCTCCCTATGGCGAGATAGCTGATATCAACGTGATGCCGCCCAAGAAGGACGGAGCTATGGGTGAGGCAGTTCGGCTGGGCAGCAGCAGCGGGGTAGGCAGCAGCCGGCTAGCAGCAGGGGAACAGCATTGTTTGTGTGGGCTGTGTGGTCCTGTGGCAGCAGCCAGCTGCTTGTAGCAGTTGTTTTTGATGTTGAGTGAGTGCTGAACTGCGCTGTGCATCACGGTACAAAGAGTCGTGTTGTCCCACACTGCGTATTACCGATGTGGTGTAAGCTTATGCGGGCAAGCTGCTCAAGCAGACCCGCTGCACACAGAGGTTGTGGACACCTGTGCAACACCTGCGTTCACATGTATGCTTGCTGCACAACAACGCGAAGCGTGATGCTTACCGTTCCTCACATATGATTTTTTATACACCCATGGCTGCTTGGAGATCGCACACGTTTCTGTCGCTCACGTGTTGCTGCCACCCGTCCCCCGCCTGCATCCCTCCACGCTCAGGCTGTGCCTTTGTGACCTACAGCACCTGGGCTGCTGCAGAGGCAGCCATTGAGGGCGTGGACGGCAAGTTCACCCTGCCGGGTGCAGCCAACCCCATCGCGGTGAAGCTGGCTGACGCCAAGCCACAGGACATCCAGCGCGTTGGCGGCAAGCGTGGCCTGGGCGACATGATGATGGGCGGCATGGGTGGCGGCGGCAAGCGCCAGTTCATGGGCCAGGGCATGGCCTACGGCAAGGGCGGCATGGGCGGCTACGGCATGGGTGGCATGGGAGGCATGGAGGCATGGGTGGCATGGTGAGGGGCAACAGGGGGCGCGCGTGGGCAGTGCACACCGGCTGGGTGCAGCAGGGACAGTCTCTGGGTGTGCTTGCTCTTGTTGGCTGCACAGCGCACGTGTGCCTGGGTGTTGATCAGCACTGTTGGCTGCCCTCTGTTGCTGAACGCTGACGAGGTAGCTCTATGGCTGCAAAGCAGCAGATGCAAAGTGTGTGCGCCGCTACTCAGCACTTCATTCAATCACCTTTCAGTGGTGTCGTGTGTGTGCCTCTGTCCGTGCTGCTGCAGCAGGGCAACATGATGGGAGGCATGGGTATGGGCAATATGGGCATGGGCAACATGGGCATGGGCAACATGGGCATGGGCAATATGGTGAGTGGGCAGCAGGCCAAAGAGGGAGCTAGCTGTCTTGGACGGTGCTTGCAGGGTGTCGATGATATTGGCATGTACGTATGCTGCCTGCTGCTGCTCGTGAGGCGTGTAGCCACGCTGCAGTTGCTGCCATCATTTGTTGTAGAGTCTCTGCCAGTGCATAGCTATTGATTGCTGCTGCTGCTGCTCCATCCCTGCAGGGCATGATGGGTGGCTATGGCATGGTGAGCATCCACGCAGCAGCACAAGCAGCAGCAGCAGCAGCAGCAGCAGCAACAGCAACAGCAAGCAGCACCTGCAGTCCCACCTTATCGTGTTTTGGTCAGCTGCCTGCTGCAGCTAGCCGCTGTGCAGTCTTTGCACATCATGTCATCAACTGCACAGCTTGCCTGCACACAAGTGTCCCCCTTCATACAATTCTGCCTACATCAACGGCATGCATTAGCTTCAATGGTGTGATGCTGCTTGGTCTTTTGCTTGCAGGGTGGCATGGGAGGCATGCAGGGCGGCATGGGCTATGGCAACCAGGGCATGGGCATGCAGGGCGGCATGGGCTATGGCAACCAGGGCATGGCCGGCATGCAGGGCGGCATGCAGGGCGGCATGCAGGGGGCATGCAGGGCGGCATGGGCATGGTGAGTGGCAGGCGCGCTGTGCAGTGGGGCAGCATGCGCTGTGCACCACAGGCGTCACAATGACCACGTGATTGACAATGTAGTTGCTTAGCCGGCTTCTGCGTGTTGAGTCTCGTGTGCTCTGTGGAAGCGTCATGTACATGGCTGAGCGCAGTGCTTCGCTGTGCATTTTGCTCTCGCTGTGGCGCAACCGTGCCTACTGCCATCTACTTTGGATCATCATCATCATCTGCCCTCTTTCCCCTGTTCACCTTGTGCTGCTGTTCACCTCTGCTTTTGTAACCCCGCTGCAGGGTGGCCAGGGCATGCAGGGCCAGGGTGGCGGCATGCAGGGCCAGCAGGGTGGCATGGTTGGCGATGGCACCGGCTATGGCGCCACCGAGGGCATGGGCATGTCTGGCGGTGCAGCTGCTGATGGCAGCGGCATGATGCAGCAGCAGCAGGGCATGGGTGGCATGCAGGGCAGCGGGCCCATGAGTGGCGGCGGCATGGGTGGCAGCCAGATGGGGATGGGTGGGCAGGGCGGCATGATGGCCCCCCAGCAGCAGCAGATGGGCGGCGGCATGATGCAGCAGGGAGGTGGCATGCAGGGCGGCATGATGCAGGGTGGTGGCATGCAGGGGGGGATGGGCATGCAGGGCGGCATGGGTATGGGCGGCATGCAGGGTGGCCAGCAGGGTATGATGGGCGGCGGCATGGGTGGCGGCATGGCCGGCGGCATGGGTGGTGGCATGGGCATGCAGGCTGGCGGCCCAATGGGTGCTGGTGGACCGCAGCTGGCTGCAGCCAAGGCCTGGAAGCTGTTCATTGGCCAGCTGTCCTACAACTTTTCTGAGGCTGACTTGTTCCCCTTCTTCAGCCAGTTTGGCACGGTGCTGGAACTGGTGCTGCTGCGCGCGCCTGATGGGCGCAGCAAGGGCTGCGGCTTCCTCATCTACAGCAGCCAGGAGGAGGCAGAGGCCGCCATCGCGCAGGGCAACGGCCAGGTGCTGCCCAACGATGTGAAGGCGCGCCCACTGATGGTGCGCTATGCCAATGTCAAGCAGGTGGCACAGTAGATGCCGACAGCGGGATCTGTAAAAGATGCGGAGCTGGCGATTGTTTGCGGGCAGTGTTTGCTTCTTTGCGCAGTGTTGTTGGTCTGTATGCAGCAGCGTGCAGCTGGGGTTGTGGAGTTGTGAAATTGCTGGATTGTCGCTCGTCAGGGACCATCACTCGCTGTTGTTTGGCAGTACAGGCACCCCAGTCGTGAACGGCATGGTAGTAGGTCTTGCTGCTATGCCTGTTGTACACCTGCTGCTACGCCTTTTAGACGACACAGCACCGCATGCGCGGGGCCGATGGCGCTGATGCTATGGCTTGAATGGGTAATATGGTGATGATGACAGTACTGCATGCATGCAAAGGAGCATTATGTGCATACGGTGTTCAGTGGGCGTGGCTCTCAGTACAGCAGCGGCCCCATTCTGGCATGTGTGCGCCGCATTTGATGCCTTGTGCTTTGCAATTACTTATCTTTTTGCAACCCTTTTCACAGCACAGCAGGGGTGCAGTTGTGTACTGGCAGCAGTGCACAGTCTGCACATCGCAGCTCACTAGCTGTCTTTTTCCCTGCAAGTAACCTGCAACATGGGTGTGCAACAGACGATTCCTGTGGTACACACAGAGCGGTAGCACGCACGTCCCTTTCTGCGTGTTGAGTAACTGGTCGGTCGATGAGTGACACCGCCAACTGTTCCAGCCGAGGGTGACACCAAAGCCATCCTCCTCATTGTTCAAGCTGTCCATCGTGGTTTGTTACACTGTATCCTGCCTGCTTCTCATTTGTGCTGGATCGTCACCTACTTGGGAGGAACCCGGGACACCAGCAGCACTGCAGACAACTCCCGTGCGTGCATAACAACAGCACACAGTACTATCACCCGTTGAACCGTCCCACACGGTTGCGGCTCACGGCCCTCCAGCATCGACCTGGTGCTTGCAAGGCAAGCCTGGCCTGCTGTGAGCACCTGCGTGCCGTACTATGCGTGTATCAGCTGTGATTACCAGGCTTCCTGATTAATCTAGTAGATACAGCCTGTACAAACACTGCACGGCTGTACAGACTGGGCGCCATCTCAGCACAGGACCTGGGCAGGGAGTTACCACCAGAACCGATTGCCTCCAGCATGAGCTCTCTCTGCCTCCTGGCAGTACTCATGCCGGATATCACTACTTCCTGATACATACAGAGAAGCTGCCGCACGGGCACGTCATTCTGCAAAGGAGTCAGAGCGCAGCAAATCAACTGCTTCAGCAGAACACGCACAATGATTTGGAGGGACCTGTCCCTGGCATGTGCTTTGCTGGCGTCAACAGCATGTGTCTGCTCAGCCTTCCCCCTGGACAGTGAAACCGGCTCCAAGCTGTACAGCAGGTGAGAGCAAGTGACAACATGAAAACGGTTGGTCAGACACTACAGGGCGCCCTGAGCCGGCTCAGTGCCAGCAACTAGTCAGTGGCTGACCCGTCAGCATGGCAGCACACCTCATGCGCTGTTGCTGAAGCAGAGGGCACTTGCTTAGCAAGCGCTGCCGCAGGCCTGCCATGCTTTGCAGCAGAACATGGCAACTTTTGCACCATGCTGCGGTGTGCAGGCAACACTGCTAGACGTTGCAACGCACCTGATGCCGCTGCTGGTGGTGCGCTGTTGCTGGTGCCATCTTCGATGTGAGTTTTGGCATGCCTACAGGGCCTACCGCTCAGTCTGTATGCGTCGACATGGAAGATGTGAGATGTGCTGCAATCCCCCTAGTTGCCACCGGCGCTCTGACCCCGCCAGTTGATGGTTGCTTGCCTGCATGAGACACAACACCGTGCCTGTTGTTCCTAATGCAGGTTGTCCATATCATATAAGCAGGAAACCATCAGCAGCCGCAGCAGCAGCAGCAGCGGATCTGGCTCAAGCAGCAGCAGCAGCAGCAGCAGTGGTGGTGCCAGCTCAGCGGGCCTTGCGCGCCAGCTGATGGCAGCAAAACAACGCAAGTGCATGCAGTACGCTGCACAGGTCAACAACCACATCCGCAGAGGCTACAAGCTGGAAGTGCAGAAGTACCGCAACCCCCAGCAGTGTCCTGCTGTGTGCAAGACTTACGACCGCACTATGCCCAGTGGCGTGTTCAGGGTGCAGTGCATCGCAGCAAGCTGCACCTGCACCGCCACGCCTGTCAAGCCTGGCGCCAAGGTCACGTTTGGCATCACGGACGCAGGCAGGTTCAGCTTACAGCGCTGTATGCTCCCCAGTGCACACAGGCCATGAGTGCGAGGTGCTCCGGTTTGTACGAGTGGTGCCGTGACTGCTGAGCAGTGCCCTGCTTGCCAGTGTACGGCTCTTGTAGCTGACGTGGCTGGGCACTGCAACATGTGGCCAGAGTAGTGACTGTGATGCTTTCTCATGGTATGTGTTCACCGTGCCACCTATGCTGCTACCAGATATTGTGCCCTTTCGCGTGGATATACCGCTAGGCTATACTGTATGTTGGCTGCTTGTGTGTGCATGCTCTGCCTCCCTTTCCCCCCTTGGGTTGTGGAGAGACATTTTGGACCCCATGAGCATTGTTTGGCTCCTTTCTGAGTTCTGAGCTCTCTGAGCTTGTTGAGGTTGCGGCTTCTTTTGGTTGATGGTCTTCTTTTGAGCTTTGTGGACCCCATGAGCCTTGTTTGGCTCCTTCGCGGGTGGGCCAGTGGCCCTACTTTGGTAATTCGGCAAAAGTATGCGACTGTAGCACAGGTTGTGACCGAACAGACAGAAAAGGTTGGTAGTGTGCGCTCATCCTTGTTCACCGTGCCCAACAAGCTCAGCCCTGGGTGCCTCTTACCATTGAAAGTGATGACTGGACCCTAGTTCAAGCAACCCACGTAGAAGAGTAGCAACACATGGTCCAAACTGGAATCATATGACTCCTTACTGCTTGTGTAGTTGCAGGAATAATGCTATGTATTGTAGACTACAATACTTACCACAATTTGTAGTAATTGAAAAATTTATGTAGATTACCAATACCAAATACCAAATACCAAAGTAGGGCCACAGGCCCACCCACTAAGGAGCCAAACAAGGCTCATGGGATCCCACAACAGCCAAGGAGTACCAATCCAACCAACTAATCCGAGGCCTCAACAAGTTCTGAGGGTTCTGTCTCTGAGGCACTAGTGTCACTTGGGAGCACAGCAAGCGCCATAGCCGGATCATTTCTAACCAGGAGACTATAGTAGATAAGTTGCGCATTGTTTTGTCCATGGCTGATTCGTCAATCAAGGTGTTGCGTTTTGTATCTGATGATATTTGAGGCAGTTCTGGAAAATGTAGGATGGTGTCACCGTGTATTGCTGCTTTTCTTGTCATGTCTTGGGATGTGCGCAATGCATGCAAACATTCTGGAGCAGTGCTCCCTCCTCTTTCCGCCCCGGTGGGGCGCTGGGCCGATGGCGCTGATGCTATGGCTTAAATGGGTAATATGATGATGATGATAGTAGATAAAAGCAGCAACACTACTCTGCCTCTGCTGCATAAAGTCAGCCAGACACCGTCCAAGAGGGCTCACAGCTGGGCTCTGCCACCCTCCAAAATCAACAAACAGCCGCCAGAAGCGATCGCTAACAACCTGATATGCGTCACATTCAAACACAAAGTGAAACTCATCCTCAACTTGGCCAGCACCGCACCGAGAGCACAGTCGCTGTGGCCTGGGTAGCATAGAGTTATCAGCCCTCTCCCACCGACCAGTAGCCACACGCAAGTCATGCGCACCCAGACGAAAACGCATCAAAGATGACAGGTGCATCTTGTTTAAGCCAGCTGTGTTGTGCACATAATTTGGGCACCAACTCAATGGTTTCGTCCAATCAAGCTAACCTCAATGGTTTCGTCAAATCAAAAACAGCAGGACTTGAACCCTTTCTTTTAAATTTATTTTTTTAATATAATTTTTTTATTATCAATAATTTTGTATCTATAGATAATAATATTCCTTTAATGTTGAAAAAATAAATATTGTATATACTAATGAAACAATAGACTATTGTTCTCAATATGACAAAGAAATACTGAATTATCGAACTACCAAAGTAGGGCCACTGGCCCACCTGCAAAGGAGCCAACAAGGCTCATGGGGTCCACAAACCTCAAAAGAAGACCATCAACCGAAAGAAACCCGCAACCTCAACAAGCTCAGAGAGCTCAGAACTCAGAGAATCATTAACTTCAGAAGCACTACTAGTAATGCCAAATACCAAATACCGAATACCAAAGTAGGGCCACAGGCCCATCCACAAAGGAGCCAAACAAGGCTCATGGGGTCCCACAACAGCCAAGGAGTACCAATCCAACCAACTAATCCGAGGCCTCAACAAGTTCTGAGGATTCTGTCTCTGAGGCACTAGTGTGTCTAATGCCATCACTGGGAAGCAACAAATGCGCTAACTCTGGATCGCTACGTACAGTAAGCTGTCTAAAGACAAAGCTGTCTAAATACATCCCAAAGCCTATGCTTTGTAATTACTCAAAGATTTTCTGCCAATCCTTGTACAGGATATGCAAGCAAAAGCAAACCAACTACAACCAAAAAAATTTAAAAGCAAGGCATAATCATGAACTGCACCTATTTGCATTTTTTGTACGGAAGGTACAAGCCATCCTGTTATTTTTGACTAAATCCACTGGGGCCCAAAAGTTCCAAAACTCTCTTAGCCCAAGAAGCCCAGTACACAGACCCGGCTTGCAAGATTTCCATACTAATTTGTTGATTCCATACCGCGCATGGGATCGGTCCAAGACGGTTGTTATCTTTTGCGGTCACCGCTGGCATGCCTATTGTGGTGTGTGGTTTTGCACATGAAATGACCAATATAACAGCGACCATCGTGACGGCTGGTGAGCCATCATGTTAATTTTTCAGAGATTGGTTGGCTGCTTTTGCTGTAGAAATGTGAGTCGACAGTGGCGTTTACGTCGTGGGAGACGTGTACATGCAGAGCTTGCTTACAAGAGGGTGGTAGGCTGTTGGGCACTCCTTTGCATGCATGCAGTGCTGTGTCCTTTCACATGCTAGTATATATTTTTGACACGTGCTTCCGTGTCTTGCCAAGACAAGTATGTTGGGATGTTTCAGGCCTTGCTGCAGGAATGTGTGCCTGCATGGCAGCCCACTCGGAGCACAGGAGAATAAGAGAACTTGGGTGGGGGTCTCCTGGTCCAGCATTGCTTGAGGTACGCAGCTGTGCATTTACCTGGAGCCCAGGAGACGTTTAAAACTCGTTCTTTTACAAGTTGTTTGGGGAAGGCTGCCTACTGTGCACAAGCTTGCCATGCCCTGTTTTGTGCTGCAGCTAGTTACAGGCTTGCTGTGCATGCATGACACAACATTGTTGCGCGTCGAGAGCTGCACAAGACTGGAACGCGAGGCATCGGCGCCGCTCAGTGGCAAAATGTGCTGATCGTTTCTGCCACAACAGAAACCGCAGGCCACACGAGCATGCATGGCTGCATGCATACTCCAGTAATGTTTATTTTATACCACACACGCAGCACATGCGCGACAAATGGTAGGAGCAGCAACCTCCGAGCTCGGAGCCCCGAGCCTGCGCCGCAACTGTGCCGTGCAGGTGGTTACTGTTTGGCTTGGCATCCAGCCAGCCGGGATGCCTGAAACGCTTGCCACAGAGGTTTACTGCTCGAAATTGGTAGGTACACACATGCATTCCGCAGCCAAGGCGTCTCCCTGTGCATGCATGTCGTCATGAGGCACTCGCATAAAGCGACAAAGTGCCGCAGCTGTTACCACGTGACAGCAACACACAAGACCTACTCCTTATGATTGCCTCTGCTGCTGCTGCTGCTGCTGATGCTGCAGACAGCCTGTTGGCAACAGTGGTGTGGAGGATGTGCTGCCGGCTTGTTATCAAACCACAGTGATTCATCGTACACCCTTGTGCAGTCAACTGAGTCGACTATCAACACAGCTGGCTGGCTCAACAGGAGCTTGCACAGCAAGCACCACACTTTGTTGAAGCAACGTCACGGTTGCTGCAGCTTTCTACTAGTGGTACCAGTTACTTAGTCACCCCCCGCCACTCAGTGACTGTGATGCTGTGCATCATGACGTTCTGTTGTGGCCAACCGTTGCAACAGACCTCACCCGGTGCCAGCAGGCCCTGCTGCAGTGACTGCTGATCAGCAGTGCTCATAAGCAGTGACCGGCAACACACCACACCACACAGATCGAGAGGTTTGTTCCTGCACTACTGCGACACATCAAATCTCAGCTGGATGCTTGCAGTGATTGCGGGCGCCGTCAAGAAGCCCACACAGCGTGCCAAACCACTGCTGCAGCGCAGGCCATACTGCACAGCACAGCTGCTGCTCCTGCTGAGCAGCCTGCTGAAGCAATGCTACTTCATGTAGCACAAACAATCCAATTCATAAAAGACAATAGTGATAAGGCAGGTTGCAAGCGTTCCCCTATTGGCTCACCCTAATGTCGTGCAGAATGCAGAACTCATTGCAGAATCTGCAGAACTGTCGTTTAGGTTTGACCACTGTCATCCTGGTCTTCATCCTCACTGCTGCTGCTGCTGCTGCTGCTGCTGTCGTCCCCGTCCTCGCTGCCGCTGCCGTCGCCGTCACCGCTGCTGTCACTGCTGTCATCGCTGCTGTCACTGCTGCTGTCACCTGCCAGGCCCTGCGGCAGTTCCAAGTGCAGGCTGCAGCCCTCACATGGCACAGCACGCTGCAGCAGTGCGGCCAGCAGCTCACGTGGCAGCCTGCTCAGCGGGCTGCCAGCACCCAGGCGCGGGTGCGTCGCCGCCAGCAACGCTGCCCGCAGGCGCGGCCGCGAGGTGGCGAGGCTGGTCTGCAGCGCATGCAGCGCCTCTGGTGGGAACTGGCAGGGGAAGGAGGCCAGCACGAGGCGGCGCAGGCCACAGTTGACCTGCACGACAGCAGCGGGCACAGCGTCAGCGGGCTTGCGGCCGCCTTGCCAGCGGACCCAGCTTGCTCACCATCAAACGTAACTGCTGTTCCCCTGGCCTCCATACTGCAGCATCACGCACAGCTCACAAAATCTGTACACAACACCTGATTGCCCCTTTGAGGCAGTGCTAGTTGCAGCAGATGCATACAGGCCAGTTGAAGCTATGATCCTGCAGCTTTGAGCTGACTCAATGCACCAGCAAGTGCTTGCTTCAGAGGGGCAGCGGCACTGTGTTCTTCACCACCAACACGGGCCTATGGCATAGCTGCTTTCCTTCTGTTGAAGACCGCCGCCACTGCAGCCACCTGCTGTCAGCACCAGCGTCAGAGCCAGGCCCAGCCCTGTGAGACCGGCTGCGCCCTGCCCCCCCCCGCGCCCTCACCTGGCCCCCCCCGTGCCCTCACCTCCCCCGCGCCCCGCCCTCACCCCCCCCCCCGCGCCCCGCCCTCACCCCCCCCCCCCGCGCCGCCCTCACCTGTCCCCCCCACCGCGCCCTCACCTGCCCCCCTCCCCGCGCCCTCACCTGCCCCCCCGCCGGGCCCTCACCTCCCCCCCCCCCCCGCCCCCTCACCTGCGCGCCCCCCCCCCCCCCGCGCCCTCACCTCCCCCCCCGCCCCCTCACCTGCCCCCCCCCCCCCCCTCACCTGCCCCCCCCCGCCCCCTCACCTGCGCCCCCACCCCCCCCCACCCCGCGCCCTCACCTGCCCCCCTTCCCGCGCCCTCACCTCCCCCCCCCGGCGCCCTCACCTGCCCCCCCCTCCCCGCGCCCTCACCTGCCCCCCGCCCTTCCCCGTGCCCTCACCTGCCCCCCCCCCCCCCCGCCCCGCCCTCACCTCCCCCCCCCTCCCCCGCGCCCTCACCTGCCCCCCCCCCGGGCGCCCTCACCTGCCCCCCCCCCCCGGGCGCCCTCACCTCCCCCCCCCCCCCCGCGCCCTCACACCTGCATGGACTCGCTGAGTGCGCGCAGCACCTTGCCCCACAGCTCTGGCAGGCGCAGCAGGCTGGCCCCGCCCTGCTGCAGGATGGCGTGGTACTCGGCGCTGCTGAAGGCCAGGCGCAGCTCCCGCAGGCTGTGGTGGTGCGCCATGCTGCTGCAGAAGCACGCCACGGCTGCACACGTGGCGGCAGCTGCTGGGCCATAGCTCTGGTAGGGCACTGCAGCAGGCATGGTGACAAGAGGGGCAGCGCAGCAGACGAACGGGACATCGGGGTGCTGCCTGCGCATGGTGCGTCAATGGTTCAAGGCAGTCCGGCCATGGCGGCGGGGGCCCATTTCAGCACGTGCACATTTCCTGCTTTGCAAGTGCGTTCTTGCATTTCTATACAACAAAGGAACACGGCAGCGCTGCAGTCATATGTGCAGCACACCAGCTTCATACGGCAAGTCCAAGACTGCGCCACCGACGGTGCTCACCTATCAACACCAGTGCTGTTACGCATTGCGGCAGCAGTCCTGCCAGGCAAACGACCTGGGCGGGATCCGACAGGGAGAACTTGAGCTCAAGACCCACTACCTGCTGTTGCTCCAATTGCTGCTGCTGCTGCTGCTGGCGTTGTACTTGATGCAGGGCTAACTGCTGCATACCAGTAGCATCAGGTTGTTGCACAACAGGGGCAGCAGGCTGCAGCAGCTGCTGCTGCTGCTGCACCAACTGCTGTGCAACATTGGCTTGCAGCTGTTGCCATGCTGTTGCCAATGTATCACTGCTGAAGCGCTCTGCTGCCTTGATGTAAACAGGGCCCAGCCCAACTTGCGTAGCCAGATGCTTCCGCACCTGCCGCTGCAGCTGCTGCAGCACAGCACCTGAGCTGTGATGTGCTGCTGCTGCCTGCCCTCTGCTGCTGCTTCTGCTGCTGCCACTGCCTGCTCCCATTGATGCCGCCTGTTGCTGCATCGCAAGCAGCACTACATCCTTTCCACGGTAGGTGGGCGGTGCAGGAGTATCAACGTGCTCAAATGCAGACACCACTGCATGCCCAGCCTCCCCAAACACACGCTGTGAGGCAGCATTGCGCCGATGGCGTATACCTAGCACACCAACAGCAGCAGCAGCAGCGGCAGCAGCAGCAGCAGCAGCAGCAGCAGCAGCAGCAGCAGCAGCAGCAGGAGCAGCAGTGTTGTGGCACAGCATACACAGAACACCACAACGGGCAGTACAAGGCAGAAATATATTGTATGCAGGCGACTGCGTGCCATGTGCCGCAAGCCTGGAGCATGATGCTCAACCATATGTGCATGCTGCTACGGCTGCTGCTGCTGCATGTTCACCTGCAGTATGGGTCTGCCACGATTGCTGGTTGCCTGGCACGAAGCAGCCGCACAGCTCGCATCGTTGCATGCTGCTGCCTGGCCCAGGACCAGGGCCAGCAGCAGCAGCAGCAGCAGCAGCAGCAGCAGCAGCAGCAGCAGCAGCAGCAGCAGCAGCACCGGAGCCTGCCTCCCTGTCTGCCTGCCAGCCAGCACCTGCAGCATGCCTGTTATGTTTCAGCTTCCTGTTCATTGTGCGCAGCTCCTGCAGCAATGTGCGTGCTGCTTTAGGTATTGCTGCTGAGCAAGCCTGATATGGTGTGCTAATGAATCACTGGCCGGCACTGCTGGGGTGCTGCAGACTGAAAACATAATAAGAACGGCTGATACATACACCTGTGTGCTGGATTTGTCTTCTGATGTAAAACGAGGATAACACGGGAAGGTTGACCAATTTGACAGTTGAGACGCGCTGTTACATCCCAGCTCAGCTCAGCGCAATGCATTCTGCACTAAGTCATTGGGAGCTGCAGAAGCACTGCAGGTGGAACATGTAACGGCTAGCAGCACTGCGAACGTTACATTGAACGAGCGCTCAGGCCTGCGCATTGCTGAAGGCTTGCTTCTTTTGTGTTTGATAGGCCTGAGTTTGCTCTTACCTATATAAAGAATGCTCAGCAATGTCCTGGTGGCCTGAGTGAAGCAATATTGTACCAGGGCTTCCCGGCCTTCAGCCCACCAGCATGCACATCAGTAGCAGCGCTCACCGCGGACAACAGACAGGATGTCTGCAAAGATCAATTGCAGCAGCTCACGTGCTAACTCGGAGCTGCTTGCTGGCACCACCGGCATCCCGGCAACCCTCATCCAGGGTCAGCAGCAGACCCACACCCAACAGCAGCAGCACCAGCAGCAGCAGCCACACTGCCAGCCACACCCTGGAGCTGCACAGTCCCCCGGGACTGCTGCACCACCACCAAATGGCCAGCCACGGCGCTGTTGACGAGGTGCAGCAGCTGCAACACAGCGTGCATGACCTTGCAGCACTCGTGGAGCAGCAGCAGCACAGCCTGGTGCAGCAGCAGGCGACAATTCAGCAGCTGCAGGCTACTGTACAGCAGCTCACCCAGCAGCACCACGACCAGCAGCAGCGGCAGCAGCTGTCTGGTTCTTCTCAAGGCAGCTGGTGGGACCCCAGTATACGGCCGTTTGATGCGCAGCGGGCTGCATACGGCGATAGGCGGTTGCTGGGGCTGTTTGATGCGCAGTTTCACAGCACAAGCAGGTGGGTGCGCCTGGTGTAACTAATGGCAGTGCGAATCTGTGCCAGCACACACACGCTGTTGCTGCTCAGGGCTGGCTCATTGCGCTGAGTCAGCAATTGTGGCGGTGTGTGCCCAGGGCCGTAGTGTGCGCAGGTGTGGCGTACGCTGCATGCAGCTTTTCGGCACTTGGCGTTTGTTGTGGCTGCAGCAGTCGTGGTGCCACAGGATGTGGTCAGCTGGCAGCCCGCTGGGCTGTGTTCAGGCTGAAGCACAGGTGCAGGTCGTGTTGACATGGGGGTGGGGCGCGGTCGACCAGCGCTGTGAGGAGATGCGACAGCCACACACCTCGCGGCACCCAGCAGCGTGGTCATGGTACCTGTGACAGCACTGTCGTGGGTGCGTCGCTGCTGCTGGGCGCCTGCAGGGGTGCCATTCCTGCTGATGTGCGCGTGCTGCCCGACCGCATCATCCTGGTGCGCCATGCACAGAGTGAGGGCAACGTGGACTGCGATGCGTACACATACATACCCGACCCACAGGTGCCACTGGTGAGTGGCCAGCGCAAGCATACGGAAGCAAGTGCAGCCGAGTGCAGCATCAGCAGCATGTGCTGCCAGGTAGCGGTGGCATCGCTTGGCATGCATGCACACCGGGTGTAGTCCACGCATGGAGGCTGGTCATGCTCCAGGCAGCCAACAAGCAGTCAGAGGTGCACTGGGTGCACTGCTGATCAACAATGCACAGCAGTCAAAGGCACAAACTACACATTGGCTATCAGCTGTTGCAGTTGCCTATGTGCACCCTTATGGACATGGCGGTTGCTGCTGTTACTTGCGATGCTTATTTGTTACACTTTCAGTCAAAAAGTGTACATATCTTTTTCACAGTTAAAGCATCCCGCTGGCTGCCTGAGCACTAGCCCGCTGCACAGGTGGCGCCGCCCCACAAGCACTGCTGGCCAGTTTATGTGCTAGCGCAACGCATGTTGAGTCGGCGGGCCACACCTCAGCAGTGCTAGACAGGTCAGTTGCACCCCCCCCCCCCCCCCCCGGGTGTCTGTGCGCGGTGTGCAGACCTCCCTGGGCAGCCGCCAGGCCCAGGATGCTGGGCAGGCCATCCGCCGCACCATGGAGGCGGCCAAGGGCACCAACTACCAGCTCTTCTTCTACACCTCGCCCTACAAGCGCAGCATACAGACGTGCATGGGCATACGGTGAGGCGCTGCAGTTGAGGTCTATGCACTGCTTGCAGTATGCTGTCCTGCTGGCTGTCTCCCGACCTTGCGAGGCTGCCTCTCGCTCAACAATGTCACATGTTGCACAATGGCTGTGCTGGTGTCACAGCGCTGCCCTTTCAACCTGAACTCTGCTTGCTCTGGCTCCTGTTGCAGTTGGCACTGCGCTTGCTGTGTGTGCTGGCCTATACCTAATTGATGTGCTTTTCTTCTGCCGTTGCTGCTGCTGCTGCTGCTGCTTCACCAAGCAGTGACGCGTTTGCCAGCTCCCAGGTGGCTGGCGTGCAGGAGGAGGTGCAGCTGCGGGAGCAGGACTTTGGCAACTTCCAGGACGCCGAGGGCAAGCAGCGGGAGAAGGCGGAGCGTCTCAGATACGGCCGCTTTTTCTACAGGTGGGGAAGCACGCCTGCGCATGTGTGGAGGGGTGTGGTCGGTGAAGGGTGATACAAGTTGTGTGGACACTACAAACATATATGCTCGGCATTGTGGGCAATGGACACATCATCCCTACGGCACAGGGTGCTGCACTGTCACCCAGCACCCTCTGGTCAACTCAAGCTACGCTGCCCTGTCGACGCTTGCTGCAAACACCGGTGTGCCGCAGGTTTCCCAACGGCGAGTCTGGTGCTGACGTGTACGACCGCATCACTGTGTTCACGGACCACCTCATCCGCGACATCAACGCGGGGCGCTTCGCCAACAACACCAGCCTGGTGCTGGTCACGCACGGGCTGGCGCTGCGCATCTTCCTCATGAGGTGGTGAGTGGGGCGGCGGCGGCGGTGGTGGTGTGTGAACGGGATGGGGGCGGGGGGAGGGATGGGTTTAATGTGTCACAGTGGTGAAACAGACGGGCAGAGCATGACGCATCTGCATTTTTTTTAGCATGTAGCACAGGCCAGTTGCAGAATGGTGGCACTTGTGCAGAACACTACAGTCGTTGCCCTCTGTGCAGCGTAGGATCTGGTGTGCGTACTCTCAGGCGGACATCGGGAGACTTTGACGAGCTGCCGCATGTGTAGCATCTTGTGGCAAGGTCGGTTTGCAAGCTGCAGCGTCAGCAGCATCGCATGCGCCATTGGTTGGACGAGTCCAGTGCCACTGCTGCCAGCGTGCGCTGCTGCTGCTCACTCCTGTGTTTTTTTGCTGCAGGTTTCATTGGTCTGTGGATCAGGTGAGGCACATGTCGCTGAGTGGCAGCTGCAGCACACTGGTGCTGGCCACGCAAGTGTTTCCCAGTGGTGCAGCTGGTTGGTGTCTTTGCAGTCAAACCATGCACCGACACATCACATAAATTGTTATCATGTTGCTGCAGCGGTGCAGCAGCAGGCGGTTGCTGGTGTGTTGCTTTCTGCACTGCTTTTCACTGCATACCTGCTATCAGCCTGCTAACACCCTGCCCGCCACTGCTCGTGCCCTGTGCCTGCCCACCCTGCTGCAGTTCATGAGCGTGTACAACCCGCCCAATGCCGTGCCGCTGGTGCTGGAGAAGGCCGGCCCTAACGCCGGCGACTGCACGTGGATGCACACCAAGTCGTTCTACAGGCTGTGCCCCAACAGCATGGCTGTGCTGAAGGGCTGCACGCCAGACATGTGTGCCACGCACTCGCTGCCACCTGGCGCCCGCAGCACGGACGAGCTGGCATGCCTTGCAGCGCAGGGCAAGTCTGCGGAAGAGCAGTGGGC
>JACERP010002029.1:0-11635 GCA_014080715.1 Scenedesmus sp. NREL 46B-D3 | reverse complement strand
GCAGCAGCAAAAGGCAAGAAAGTGTCACCCTACCCCTGCAACATGTGCGCTGCCGAGTACTTCAGCCCGCACAACGTGCAGGTAGCATTGAACATGGTACTGCAGGTCGTAGTAGCTCAACTTGAAGGGCCTGCTCTGTAGTGACTGCACTTGGTGATGCGTCTTATGAGGATCATGCTTCTGGCTGTTGTGCCCAGTTGTTGCTATATACATTATGTGCCCAACAGCACAATCCAAAACTGAACGCATACAGGAGCACTTGCAAGTGTTGCAACACCCAAGATTCAGCGTATACGTATGCAGGGGGTTCGGCTGCCACACCATGTGTTTACAGCTGAAGGGAGGCGTCCTAGTGGTGCTGTGGCGGTGACACCGTGGCACAAGTATGTGCAGAGCCTGCTGTGCAAGTATGGTGTGAATGTTGTGACCGCGGAAGGCAGAGCCAGTGCGTGCAAGAGCCATGTCAACAAGCAGGTCAGGACACTACATGCTGAAAGGATTGCATGTGAAACGTAGGAGCACTCCACTCTGAGTCGGTATGTTGCTCATGTGCATCCCACTCATGTTGATGCTATGGGTTGTCGCTCGGGGAATACTTGATGTTTGTTACAGCATGTTAATTGCCACTCGTTATCACTACTAGTCCATTTCAGCTTCACTCCTATGACCCTTCCACTTCCTCCCAGCTACACAGTAACTTTCTGTACTGTCTTCCCTCTTCAGAGTCTCGGTCAGGTTCGTCAGCCTTGATCTTCCAAGTCTTGGACCTTCCACCGTTGACAGTACCTGCTGACCTGGATAATGACAATTAGTAATGCCTTGATCCTCTATATGATATAATAATACGTACTTCCATATGCCACTGTACCAACCAACCCACACTGCTGATACGAGCCCTTGATTCGCGATCCGAACCTCGTGGGCCCTATACCACCAGATGAGTTGCAACAGCACCTTCCGTACATATACCCTAACACTGACCCTCATGCATGTCACTACGCACATATGCATTAATATACAAAGACGGACATGTCACAAGGCACGATGCAGCAATGCAACACCCATATTGCTACAATAAGCTCAGCACCAGTCCATATGCCTAGCCACTGATCACTGATATTGCATGCATGCACTGACACCCGGCCACCACTAGGCGCTAACGGCACTCCACATGCTGACCTGAACCCCCTTACACGCACATTCCATCTTCTTACTTGCAACATGCCCACTACCGTCAAACCCCCACGCTCCCCAAGCCACACTCACCGCCGCCGCCGCTGCAGCATGCTGGTGGACGCAGCGAACAACTGCTGAGGGCTGGTGTGCAGGTATGCACGGACAGCGTCAGACTTCCACCGCCCCATGACTTGAATGAGTCTGGTGTGCACACCCACGTTGGCGGCGTGCGTAGCACCGCCTCGGCGCAGAGAATGCGCCGCATACATGCCAGCTGCTGGAACACCAGCCAGCACCAACGCCTTCTTCAAGCGCGGACCCACCGTGTTTTTGCTGAGACGCGACCGGGAGGTTTGGAACGATGTGAACACCGGACCCAGCGCGGCGTCACCACCTGCCAGCTGCTGCAACGCCCGGAGCATCACGGCTGGGCAGATGCTGCCCTCTAACCCCGAGCCCAGAAACACCCATGCACCAGCGCCTGGAGCAGTCTTGGATTTCGGCAAGCACAGCATGATTTCCCCCCGCTGGTGAAATGCACGTCCTCCCAGTCCAAGCCCACAATCTCCGAGCTACGCAGCAGCCCAGCCCAGCCAACCACAAACATAGCGGCATCCCGCACCGCAACAAACCTGCTGCTGCTGCTGCTGCTGCTGCTGCTGCTGCTGGCTGCTGCTGTTGGTGCCGCTCAACACCCCCAAAACATCCACCAAGTCTTTCGCGGACAGCGGCAGCTTTGCTGCTGGTCACGCACAGCCAGCCTGCGCGCAACCTTCAGCGCCTGCTGAACCTCCTGCGTATCCAACTCCTCCCCACACTGCCACCCTGCCGTGCCCACCGGCGCAGACTCGCCATGGTGACTGCTATGGTCGACAGCTTATAGTTGGCTGCCACCATGCAAGCAATAAACTCCGCCACAGCTGCTGAGTGCGGCTGCATGCTCTGACCCGCTATGAGGCAGTAACGCTGTAACCGCTGCACTCCCGCGTCATACGTCACTTGCGACGAGGGAGCCACGTCAGACGCCATGGAGTCCGGCATACACTGCTGCACTTGCTGCACAAAGTCATGCGTCCACCCGGACGTGGGCAGCAATGGCCGGAGCTGCTGCCGTCTAGCGGCGGCATACTGCCCCACCATCATCATACTACCCATGCAAGCCATAGCATCGGCGCCATCGGCCCCGCGCCCCACCGGGGCGGAAAGAGGAGGAAGCACTGCTCCAGAATGTGTGCATGCATTGCGCGCATCCCAAGACTTGACAAGAAAAGCAGCAATGCACCGCGACACCATCCGACAGCTTCCAACACTGCCCTAAATATCAACAGATACAAACCCCTGATTGACGAATCAGCCATTGACAAAACGCCGCGCAACTTTGCAGCGCAACCAGGCATAAATCTGATGGCATACTGCCCCATGTACTAATGCAATTTGCATCAGCCAGGCAGCGGCAGAGAGGGTGGGGGGCGGGATTTAAGCGCAAGGCTTACAAAGATGCTGACAACGAGAGAAGCGATGACTTGCATGCACAGGCCAGCAGCCTGTATAGGGTGCAACCAATGTGTTATGTGACAATGTCACATAACACATGCATCAAATCCTGCAGGATTTGTGCAATGTAACACGCAGCCACGAGCGACAACAACGCTTTCACTACAGCCCTGTGGGTACAGGGCTTATGTGAAAGCTGCATTTTCAGGAGGCCTAGGCCGTACTTGCGTTGAGTGGCAATACCACGTGATTTTGAATTGCTTTACTAAATTACCGAATTACCAAAGTAGGGCCACTGGCCCACCCGCAAAGGGGCCAAACAGGCTCATGGGGTCCACAAAACTCAAAAGAAGACCATCAACCGAAAGAAGCCGCAACCTCAACAAGCTCAGAGAGCTCAGAACTCAGAAAGGAGCCAGACAAGGCTCGTGGGGTCCAAAATGTCTCTCCACAACCAAGGGGGGAAAGGGAGGCAGAGCATGCACACACAAGCAGCCAACATACAGTATAGTTTAGCGGTAAATCCATGCGAAAGGGCACAATATCTGGTAGCAGCATCGGTGGCACGGTGAACCACGCAACAAACCAGGATGGGGGTTGTGGCCCTCCTCTGTGGGGCAGCATACTCCTCTAGCAACAGCACAACCAGGAAACACATATGGATGTCAGCATGGCTCAGGTGGCATCAAAATGCAACATTATGCGCAAATTCCAAAAGGTCCATAGGCAACCTCAAGTGGCAAACTGGTGAAAGCTCAAAGAACTCAAAACGCTGACAAACGCAGCACTACGAGCACAAAGGCAAGATGATTGCTGTGACAACGATGCTATGACATCACGTGCGTGTCCGTATGGTTGTCTGTGTGTACATGAGCGTACTAGTCAGTTTGGCGGTCGCAGAGCTATCTCCACTTCAGGATGTCCTTGTTGTGGTGCAGAAGTTGAGTCTTTGTCACACTTCATGTTTGATTGCCCTGCTACCTCTGCTCAGAGGGATAGTATGTTTGCTGAGATCAGATCCCTGCCTGCAGCTGGTTGCGCTGAAAGTTGCGCAGCGTTTTGTCCATGGCTGATTCGTCAATCAAGGTGTTGCGTTTCGTATCTGATGATATTAGGGCAGTTCTGAAAGATGTCAGATGGTGTCACCCGTGTATTGCTGCTTTTCTTGTCAAGTCTTGGGATGTGCGCAATGCATGCAAACATTCTGGAGCAGTGCTCCCTCCTCCTTCTGCCCCGGTGGGGCGCGGGGCCGATGGCGCTGATGCTATGGCTTGAACGAGTGATATAATGATGATGATGCACCACCAAGTTACCAACAAACAACACACAGCTGGGTGCTCGTCATTGCAACGACACCAATTGGCTGCGGCTAGTACCTTCCTAGGGTTTTAGGGTTTGGTGCTGCGGTGCCACCATGGTTGGCCAACCACATGAGACATCCGATGTCTGCCTGAGCCAGGCCATGCTGGCACACATGCAGCAGCTGCGCCTGATGCCTTGCACAGCCCTTGCAAGCGCAGCCCCTGCCTGCGTCAGCCACATAAGCAGCGCTGCTGTTGGAAAGCCAGAGCCACAAATGGAAGCGATACAACCAAAAACATGTTGGCCGTTCTGCAGGCGTTCTGCCTTGTGTTTCAATAGAGTACTAGTCTACTTAGTAATACATGCCATGCAGATTATGCCATGCAGGTACAACAGCGCTACCGCGCAGGACAACACCCTGATATATGTGCACAGTGTGTGGACTAGTAATGAACTCAAACATAAGTTGCCTGGTGGACGCCTTTCACATCACCTGACACCCAGCAAACACACAGGCTGTTTCCACTGCAGTTTATTATGACCATAAATCAATGAGGGTAGGGCAGCTGATAAAGGATGGAAACAGGCGCTCTCCTGTATCAACCAGAAGCTGCAGCAAGCGCCTGTCGGCAGCGCACACCGCCCTCGCATACGCCACATTGGCACACTGCACATGGACAACCAGCGACTGGCAGCAGAATCGCATTGTGCGCTGCCCTCATCCCTGTTAGGGCTTAGTAGTACTAGCTGCCTGCCGGTTCCAGCACGTCCACCCCATACTGCTGGCAGATTCCTGCCATGGCGCCTACAGCCCAGGGCTCCTTGTCAAGGTGGTGGCAGGGCTGGGTGGTGAACTCAGGCGCGTGCTCAGGCCGCTCACCCAGCAGCCGAGCCCAAGCCCTGCTGTCAACTGCCACAACGCGCGTGGCTGACAGCCCGTTCACTGAAGCAGCGTCAAAGGTGATGAGCAGGCCCTCCCTGCAGCCACGATCCTTGTCTCTCAGGTAGCGCCGCAGCTGTGCTGCGTGCTTCTCCCGCTTGTGCTGGCCCTGGTCACTGGGCAGCAGCTTGTACTCCACCACCAGCAGGGGTGCGGGCGCCTGCCAGGCTGAACAGCACCAGGTCGCTGCGCCCATGGCCCAGCCTGGCCTCGCTGCAGATGTGCTGGCGCTCACCAACAGCCAGCAGGCCCACCAGCAGCCGCAGCACCTGGTCCCTGACGCAGCAGCGCGCGCCAGTAGCCAGGCAGGCGGGACAGGCCCGAGCAGGCGGCATGCAGGACGCAGACGGTGGGGCCCGCTCTCGCAGGGATGGAGTTGTAGTTGGGGCATGGCATTCTGCTCACATGTGGGCTGCCAGTGTACTGCATGCTAGTGCCGTGTCCTCTCACATGCGCAGAAGACGGGGCCCGGTCTTGCAGGGATGGTGCAAAGGCAGATACATGCTGCACTATAGCTTTGAAGTGCTGCAGGTACGTTTTTGCAGCTCAGGTAGCGATGGTGCACCTGTAACCAGACAGGCACAGGTGGTTGCCAGCTGCTGCAGCAGGTTACCTGAGGCTGCACTCCCCGCGCCCTTCCACTGCGCCAAACTCTGCCTGCACCAGCCTGCTGACAGCCACCACCACAGCAACCAGCTCAGCAGCACTGGGCGGCTGAGCCTGGCTGCCCTGGTAGTAGGCGCGCGCATGCAGCACAATGCGCTCAAGCTTGCCTGTCGCTTGCCACACACTGCCAGCATTTGCTGCTGCTGCCCTGCTGAAGCCCAACTGCCCTGCAGCAGCAAGCAGCCTGCTGCTGTTGGACGGCCTGCTGTGCTGCCCTCCTGTGGCGGCTCGTTTACATGCTGCTGCAGCTGCAACTGCTGCTGCGACTGGTGCTGCCCATGCTGGCAGCTGCATTGGCCTAGCCTGGCGCAGCAGCCACACGATTCGGCTGCCACACCAGCCTGCTACCTGCCCTGGCCTGCAGGCATCAACCCAGGTGCGTGCAGTTTAAACAGGCCATGGCGCTGGTGTGCTGGGTTCAGGCAAGAGGCTGCATGACTCTTCAAAACAGTGGCTGCAACAGACAAAAGACGCCAAGCACATACTTGAGCACAAAGTCAAAGTTGACATGCGGGCAATCACTCATTCATTTACAAACTGCCTGCACGCTTACACTCCCCGAATGTTCATCACTCACAACACTGTGCAGCACATCATATGCCAAGCATATACACACGTCTAAATCTGCGCCAACACACACTGCATTGCTGCCAGGTCACAGCGGGCACGCACCCGTGCGCCACCGCGACAGCTGCTGCCATGCAGCAGCGCCTGCAGCCCACGTACACAAGCCCCACCGCCACCCTGCAATGGCAGCATGCATGCAACAAGCAATCAGCACAAGCAATGCCGCCAAGCTGCTAGTACCTGCACAGGCCATGTACAGCTTGCTGGCATGCCGCATCGACACACCAATACAAGCCAGTACAGCACAAGCCTTGGCGGGCCACAGCATGCCAGCTGTCACCATTGCAACAGAAGCAGCAGCTGTGGCCAAGCTTGTAAAAGTAAATCCAGCTCGTGCCTTGCACCTTCAGCATTTTGCCTAAAGACCGAGTATGCAACATGAGGACTGTGTTTGCCACCAAGGCACTGCTGATTCAGCTGCGGCACAGCCATCACATCCCCTAACATTGATGCTCCCTGCTGATCCCGCCCCACTACAGCAAAGCAGCAATAGATGCTGTACAACCCATGCACAAGGCCGCAGACTCACCAAAGCCATGCAAACCTAACCACACACCAGCCTGGGGGCACAGCCCAAGCCCCATGCAGCTGCACACACCAGGCCATCCCAAGCCCCAGGTCCACACACCAGCCTAGCTACAGCCCAAGGCCAAGCATGCACACACACCAGGCTGGCCACGTCCATGCTTGTCCATGCTTGCCCATGCCCAGAGGCGCACACACGCACACCAGGCTGGCCACGCCCCCTTGCCCACCATGCATACACATACGCACACACCAGGCTGGCCACATCCCCTTGCCCACCATGCATACACATACGCACACACCAGGCTGGCCACGTCCCCTTGCCCACCATGCATACACATACGCACACACCAGGCTGGCCACGTCCCCTTGCCCACCATGCATACACATACGCACACACCAGGCTGGCCACGTCCCCTTGCCCACCATGGATACACATACGCACACACCAGGCTGGCCACATCCCCTTGCCCACCATGCATACACATACGCACACACCAGGCTGGCCACGTCCCTTGCCCACCATGCATACACATACGCACACACCAGGCTGGCCACGTCCCCTTGCCCACCATGCATACACATACGCACACACCAGGCTGGCCACGTCCCCTTGCCCACCATGGATACACATACGCACACACCAGGCTGGCCACGCCCCCTTGCCCACCATACATACACATACGCACGCACGCACACCAGGCTGGTCACGCCCCCTTGCCCACCATGGATACACATACGCACACACCAGGCTGGCCACGTCCCCTTGCCCACCATGCATACACATACGCACACACCAGGCTGGCCACGCCCCCTTGCCCACCATACATACACATACGCACGCACACCAGGCTGGCCACGTCCCCTTGCCCAACCCAGGCACACACGCACACCAGGCTGGCCACGCCCCCTTGCCCACCATGCATACACATACGCACACACTAGGCTGGCCACGCCCCCTTGCCCAACCCAGGCACACGCACACACCAGGCTGGCCACGCCCCCCTTGCTCAACCCAGGCACACGCACACACCAGGCTGGCCACGCCCCCTTGCCCACCATGCATACACATACGCACACACCAGGCTGGCCACGCCCCCTTGCCCAACCCAGGCACATGCACACACCAGGCTGGCCACGCCCCCCTTGCCCAACCCAGGCACACACACACACACACACACACACACACACACACACAAGGCTGGCCACGTCCCCTTGCCCACCATGCATACACATACGCACACACCAGGCTGGCCACGCCCCCTTGCCCAACCCAGGCACACACACACACACCCCAGGCTGGCCACGCCCCCCTTGCCCAACCCAGGCACACGCACACACCAGGCTGGCCACGCTCCCTTACCCACTGCACGCACGCACGCACGCACGCATGCACGCACGAACGCACACACACGCACACACCAGGCTGGCCACGCCCCCTTGCCCAACCCAGGCACACACAACCCTGGCCGCAGCATATTCCCCGCCCTTGCTTTGCTTTAAACTCGGTGACTGTCTGCCGTGGCCTTTTGGAAGTTAACCCCAAGCAGGTACACCACCCTACAGGCCTGGACAGTTTCAGCAACAGCCCTAACAATGAGTTCGCTGACACGAGCGGATGAGACAAATTAGAGCACTGGCAGGCCTGCATGATGTCCCAACAATTATTGTTCCATGAACAAGCACGAACATACAATGCCCACCAGAAAGCACATGCCCAAGGATAAAAGCACATCCAGATTATATTCCTCACCATTTGCTGATATGCCAGGGCTGCCAAATAGGCATGTTTTAGCAATGAAACACAACAGTCATATTATATAACTGTCGCGCCCTACGCGCGCCCGCGCTCACTGTGCTGCGGACCACACCCAGCGCAGCTTGCACAGGCCGAACAGCACAGCCATCAGCAGCGCAGCCACAGCACCCAGGCCCATCAGGCAGGTCTGCAGCCAGCGCAGGAGCTTGGCGCCACGCCCGGCTGGCCTGCCTGCCGCCATCATCAGCATGCGCGCCGTGGGGCAGGCATCGATGGCTGCGCCCAGCTCGCTGCACCTGCCCCGCGCGGCGTCAGCGCGCTGGCGCAGCAGCAGCAGCGCTGGCGCAATGCGCGCCTCCTCCTGCTCCCGCCGTGCTGCCACTGCCGCCTGGCGCGCGCGCTTCAGCGTCTCCAGGACGGCGCCAGCTGCGGAGGACCCTGCGCACGGGCAGGTGGCCGGTGGCAGCACACACGAGGGGCTTGAGCGCGTGGTGTGCATGGGGCAGTCTGGTGAATACGCCATTTGAAAAGCAGGGCATGCAGCCGGTATCCAAGTGAGTGCTGATGGCAACGTGACAAGCAATCAAGGCCAGCTTCAAGCAGTTGCGCAGCAACGTGCGCGCAGAGTCAGCGTCTGTGCATGCCTGCAGGCAGCGCAGCGCCGGCGCGCTCACCACGGCGCGCCTTCTGCGCTGTGAAAGCCGCCATCTCCCTGTCATACTGCAGCACGGTTGGCAAGGGCGCACAACAACACGTGTCAGTGCCCTGCCAAAAGCGGCGTTGGAGTGTTGTGCCGATGGCCTGGATCTCTTTGCAAGTGGAGCCACCCGCCAAACACAGGCAGGCCAAGGAGGGGTTGCTGATCAGCAGCGGGACTGCCGCGCTGCAGCCTGCCGCCTGCAGCTGGCCTGCCGCAGCCTGGATGCATGAGCTGAGGACGCCAGTGCGGCAGGCCGTGAGCCTGGCAGTGTGAGCAGCCACTGTGCGGCCGTCCAGCCCCACCTCCGCCTCCACTCGTGCCACTGACGCCTCCACTGAGCGCACCAGCGCCCCTGCCTCTTCCTCTACAGCCGCCCAGTCAGCCAGTGCGGTGCGTAGCTGATGCACCAGGCCGGCAGCATCCTGCAGGGCAAGTGGCCAGCATGACTGGGTGTGGAGTGAGCAGCAGGACACAAGCGCACACAAGCGGTGAGCCAGAGAGCGTGCTGCTGTGAGGGAAGTGTGACAGCACATGCAGGCTTTCCTGGGGGAGAGCATACATGAGTGATTCTAACAAGGATGTGCCACTGTGCAGCCACCAGGATACAGGCACAGGCGGATAGTCCTGCTGCGGCAAGGAAGTTTGCAGAACACTGTGCAGCAATGTCGGCACCCAGCAACATCATGCACTGCAGCGGCCGCTGCCGGCAAGCAACCAACGACAACAAGGCTCACCCCTCCCTCAGCTGTCTCACAGGTGCTATCGCCAACCTGCTCTTGTCCGCGTGCTGGTGCGCGTGGCACCCGCAGCAGCACCTGGCCTTAGCACCTCGTCAGCGGCACATGGCGCCAGCGCCTCATCTGCCGCATCCTGGCGCTTGTCAGCAGACCGAGTCACACGCAGCGCAGGCAGCCACGTGCTGCCGCGCACGGGCGTGGCAGGTGCAGGCGTGGCTCCTGCTGCAGTAGCTGCCGCCTGTTTGGCTGATTTGGTCTGCCAAGCATACCGCCTGTGCATTTGGGGAGGACGCTGGTCATGTTTGCTTCTTCTGCACAGCTCCTCAGGACGCCCACAGCTGACTCCCTCTGCATATCCGTGGCATTAATAGAGGTAAAGTAGGGGCAGGGGCAGGGCATCAGCAGCAGCAGCAGCAGCAGCAGCAGCAGCAGCAGCACAGGCAGGCTTCAGCTGGTTGGCGCACAATACAAAAGCAGGACGATCAGGTCATCACAGAACAGTGGACACGCCAGAGTACAGTGCATATTAATGTGATACGTTTGATGCTTTACTCTTCACACACTCCAGCCACCTTACACGATCCGAGCCCCCCAAATCCTCCACCACTCCACCACAAACCACCCACGTCGGTGCACATGCATCAGCGAGGGGTGGGCATCTGGAGTGGTCAACGGAAACCCTAGTTTACTCACCGGTCTGTTGTCTTCCAGAATGGTGACAGATTTTGAAAGAAAACGTGGTTTTGCTTCTGTTGGCAAGAATACCTCCAAGCTCAGGGGCTCTGGCACTTTGAGGTAGTGCAGCTCCGCGATGATCAGCGCGTGCTTCTCATCAAGCCTGCTGTCCATACCTGCGGACCACACTAGTGACCTCCTTTTGCTGTCCGTATAGATAGTTACTGCTTCTTGTAACCGTAAAGTTGCACTCGAACTTGCGGCGTTACAGAGTCCGTGCCAGCCCTGCCTCTAAAACGCTGTCTGCGATACTCCGTACATCTTTTGATATAATTTCATACTCTGTTGGCCAATGTTAGCCCTCAACTGTCTCGGATCTGGTTCTGTTACGTTTGTTCATTGTCACTTGGGCTGGCACTTGTCATCACACTGCCCACGCCCAGGGTGACCCGCTAAAGTGAACTCCGTTAGCGATCAGCGGTTTAGCGGCGTTTATCATTGAGCGCCAGCCTTCAGGCCCGCTCAACCCGCTATATGCGGTGTTATGCGTTGGTTACCCGTTGGTTACCGGTAACCGGGTACCCGTAATCAAACTAATGCATAGTCGGACAAATGATAGTGGGCTTCACAAGTAGCATGTCGGAAACACTAATTCAGAGTAGGATATTGAGCAGAAGCACGCCACCCACACGAAAAATAGTAGAAAACGAGTGTCTGGTATTGTGCGTTTTCGAGCTGTTTTTCGTGCTTTTCGCCTTGTGTTTGCTTTCAGATTGCTTCAACCACTTTCTCAACCAATTGCACACTGCTGGCTACCTGGACGGGTGCAGCGCGCCAATCCATCAAACATCTGACACTGTGCCCTGCACACTAAATCATAGTCGTCTCCAAACGAAACATGTAAACACACCTGAGATAGCGGTAAACCCAACCTACTTTTTATTCAACCCGACTATGTACTAGTGCGATTACGGGTACCAGTCTGGCAATACTAGAAGGTGCAACACATGAAGAAGAAGAAGAAGCACTCTAAC
>JACERP010002028.1:0-11647 GCA_014080715.1 Scenedesmus sp. NREL 46B-D3 | reverse complement strand
TGCAGCAAGAGGCCCGTGCCCTGCAAAGTCCACGCGCTGCTCCCGCACCTGCATCCGCGCCAATGCCTTGTTGTACCTCAGCCTCAGCAGCCGCCACAAACGACGGCTGCGGTGCTGGCGCTTCCCGCAGCTGCACGTCCCAGGCCCGGCCCCGGCAGCCAGCGTGATGCTGGACGGTGTGGCGCCCGTCACCGCTGCTGCAAAGCGCAAGACAATCCTGCAGTCCTGCTCTTGCACCTGCGCATATGCGGCGGACAGCACAATGATGCCGCGGCTGCGCAAGGCATTCACCACTGCAGCCACGCTGGCGCCCCGCACCCCGGTCAGCGTGAAGGCTCGCACTGGCAGATCCTTGTAATGGGCTGCCAGCGGCACAGCGACCTGCTGCGCACCGACAAACCCTGTCACAGGGTCCACCAGCCGCGGCAGCTGCTGCTTGTCCGTCACCAGCAGCCCGTACCCAACGTTTAAGACTGACATCAGCCCCTGCCCGCCCTGCCGGAGCTCGGACGATGACCAGAAACGCGGCTTATCATCGCCACGGCAAAGGCCTGGCGCCTCTGCCAGCAACTCGAACTCCTGCACCAGCCCCCTCAGCTCCTCTGGCGTGAGGCTGCTGCGGCCAGGGAAACGCCGCACAACCTCCAGCGCAGGCAGCACTGGCGCATCCACTTGCAGCGCAAGGCTAGCAGGGAAGGAATGATCCGCCCTGTGCGCTCGGCGCCGCTGCAGCCGCTCAGCAGCAGCAGCCTGTCGCTGCTGCTGATGGCGTGCTGCTGGCTGTGGCTGCTGCCGCTGCTGCTGCTGCTGTCGCTGCTGCCGAGGGTCTGCCTACGACCCCCCTGCCTGGCCTGGAGACGCTGCTGTAGCTGCTGCTGCTGCTGCTGCTGCTGCTGCTGCTGCTGCTGCTGCTTGCTGTCGCTGCTGGGGCTTTTGCTGCCTTCGCTGCTTTAGTGCCCGCTCCAGCGGACGAAGCTCCTTTCGCCGGCATTCTGATTGATTATCTAGGATATATCAGCGAGGCGTTCAACACACACCCATGGAAGTGAGGCACCTCCGGGAGCGAGAGGCCGCCCCCGGGGCAGAGCGATATGGCCAAGCACGCCGCTACACAGGCATCAGAACGCGATTTCAGAAATATTGGTGGCAGAAAATCGGTTTTTGAGAGAGGAAGAGGGATTACATAAGTGGGGACAGCTGAGAAAGTGGAAGATGAAGAAGAAAAGTTCTCTTACTCAGATTGGCGGATATAGTGTTATGAGGGGTTACACGGTGTGCTCAAGCGGCTACGCCACAACGGACACCTGGAATAAAAGGAAGCTGCGTGCAGCTCAACGCAGGCTGTCACTCAAGGAGGCTCAACCCCAGGAAATTTCCGCTTTATAGCCTCTGTGTGTGGGGCTAGACATCAGCCGTGCTCAGCACGACCCGTCGTCCCCATCACACGCAAATGTTGTTTGCTTGGAAGTATATGAGCATGCAAGCAGTAGTCTAAGCAGTGTCAGTGACAGCAATCTATACATGTTGCAGTACAGGAAGCGGGCTGAGCTGATGAGCATGATGCTGACTCAAGGGCAGATCAGACTCAAAGCAGCGGTGAGGAAAGAAACAGCTGAAAGCTGGCCAGCTGCTGAGGTTTTGTCATGGCTGCATATCTCAACAGGCATGCAGTGACCCCACATACACCCACTTTAGAGTGGGGCTGGTGGCTTCCAAGAGATAGGCAGGGAGAACGCAGCAACACACATATGCATGCCCGTGCAAATCACCTGCGGACTACACGTAAGCCATTGCCGCGCAGCACAGTGTGCCACGCAAGGAACGGCTGCCGCGTAAGTAGCTGAACTCTGTGACGACCCGGCACCCTAGCTGTAGCAGCAAAGTCAGCAAGCGCATCCCAAAAGCCGCCAACTGCCGCTCGTATCGCCACTTGCTCAACAAGCACAGGTACACCAAGCCGACAAGAGACCGCCCAGGCTACCCTGCGGCCATGTTCGCATGCATGTATCGCTGCCAAGCATACCATGTCCCAAACAAGGCGGTGCACATCACGGTGAGGGGCACATGATTGGCGGATAAAGAAGAAGAAGAACCCCCAGGGTTGTCAACCCCTGGTTGGGTATCCCGCTTTCCATGTTAATTCATGGAGTCAACCGACTACGTCGGCCGGAGGCAACGAATCCATTCCCCCTGAGTTTAACGGGACTCTTCTGCCGGCTATCCGGCAGCCCACCGCTGGTTCTTCTGTCGGGGTAAGGGGCAAACCTCCGAAATCCCCTTACCACCCAACTATGCCGCAACCGAGAATCGATCCGGGAACCGAATCGTCTGGGGAGGGCGACACAGGAGGGCGGATAAGGAGAGGAGAGGAGAGGAGAGGAGAGTTACGGATAAATTGATTGATTGATTGATTGAGGAGAGTTACATGGGTGTGCACGTTGGAAACGGAACACTTCGAGGACTGCAGCGCGCAGGACACGAGAATAAACCACAAAAAGCCTCAGAGAAGCAATTTGCAGCTTCCTCACCCAAAATAACACAAACTCTGCGCAGAGAAAAATCATCAGGACGGAACAAAAAGGTGTCAACGTCAGCAAAATAGGATTGGAACATGCAGACATGGCAACAACTAGCAGGTACTGGGCACCTCGGTGCTCCTGCTTCAGGTGTTGAAGACATTGTACAACATGATGATCAACATGATCATAACTCTCTGCTACTAGAACGCGCACAAAGCAACAGCATAACCCGCAGCGCCGTGGCACCACAGGCACCTGCCACCCTACTGATGTGTCTGGCAAGGCCACACCCCTGGCAATGGCACCTGCCCAACACACCTACTGGCTGACACAGGCTGCATGAGAGTACTAACAGCACAAGACATGCAACCACATGTAGCAAAACGGATCAAAGAGCAGAGGATGCAAGAAATAACCCCAATTCATGCTATGACGCAGAGGCCAAGTCCCTTCTTGGTGCTAGCTGCAGCCGGCCTGCAACCACACGTAAAAAGGGGTGATCAGCTGGCACAATATCCAGCCAGGTCAAGGGTGCCGCCTTGATGACTATGAAGTCAACCAGCAGCTCCCAAAACCTAGCCACCGCCGCCTTCTTCTTCGTCTGCACCAGCTCATCAAGCTCCTGCTGTCGCCGCTGCTGAAGCTGTAGCTGCTGCTGCTCTCTGTGCTGCCTCACTGCCTCATTATGAGCCAGGATAGAAGAAGAACCCCCAGGGTTGTCAACCCCTGGTTGGGTATCCCGCTTTCCATGTTAATTCATGGAGTCAACCGACTACGTCGGCCGGAGGCAACGAATCCATTTCCCCTGTGTTTAACGGGACTCTTCTGCCGGCAATCCGGCAGCCCACCGCTGGATCTTCTGTCGGGGTAAGGGGCAAACCTCCGAAATCCCCTTACCACCCAACTATGCCGCAACCGAGAATCGATCCGGGAACCGAATCGTCTGGGGAGGGCGACACAGGAGGGCCGGCCAAGTTTTTTGCAGCCGCCGTTCCGACCCAGAATCGAACCTGGGACCTAACCCAGGCCCTTGTTGAGAGCCAGCCTCTCTAACCACTGAGCCACGTGTTTAACGTCCCGCCGGACACGGGCCAGGATAAATTGCGATTGAGGAGAGTTACATGGGTGTGCACGTTGGAAACGGAACACTTCGAGGACTGCAGCGCGCAGGACACGAGAATGAACCACAACGTGTGGTACAAGCCAAACTGCCCCACCCTCTGATCCCATGCGACAGCAGCAATGCTGAGGGCGAGTTTGATGACCTCAACTTGTTGCTGTATAATGTGCCTCTTGCATGGACTCAAGCTGCTGCAAGCGAGGCAGCAAGAGCAGGATGGCCAGCTGTTCTGCCTTCTGCTCCTGCAGTGCCATCTGAGGCAGAACAAATTGTTGAATGCATGCTGGTCTCACGGCTTGGCTGGTATTTGTTGCCTACAGGCAAGCCCTGCTCCATCAGGCGGCTGTCCGTGAAGACAGCTACCGCCTTGCAGCTGCGTAATTTGCGTGTTGAGCAGCAGGCTCGGAAACGTCAGTTTGTGGTCCTTGCACTCAATAACTCAAATTCAGCAGCGACTAGGGATGGTGTTGGTAGTGTGACCGCTGCGCAGCGTAAACTGTGGAAATTGCGCTGGGATAACCGCATCAAAGAGGTGTTCTGGCGTGTGGTGTTGAATGGTGTACCTACTGCTGCTCGAATGCCGGGCGTGCAGCGTGCTTGCTTGTGTGGTGCGTGTATGCCTGGGTATGACCACCATTACTGGCACTGCCCTGTTGCGCAAGCGGTGGTACAGTCCATAGTGGAGAATTTGCCTACAGCATGGTGCACTCGCACGCCTGGATCCTCAGCTTTAAGTATGCAGCATATTTGGCTCATGCACCCGCCGCATGGTGGGCGGAGTGTGCTCACATGCGTGTGGCGTGTCGTGTGTTTGGCGGCCTTCAATGCTATGGATGTTGGCAGGAGGGCAGCCAACCTACAGCATGTGCTAAACATGCAGCATTACCTTGTTGCCAGTCCAGCAGGTGGCCCTGCCCGGGCGCCACCTGCTGACCAGCAGCTTATCACTCAGTTGTTGCAGCCTGCTACTCCCTCAGCTGCGCAACTGGCTCATAATGAGGCAGTGAGGCAGCACAGAGAGCAGCAGCAGCTACAGCTTCAGCAGCGGCGACAGCAGGAGCTTGATGAGCTGGTGCAGACGAAGAAGAAGGCGGCGGTGGCTAGGTTTTGGGAGCTGCTGGTTGACTTCATAGTCATCAAGGCGGCACCCTTGACCTGGCTGGATATTGTGCCAGCTGATCACCCCTTTTTACGCGTGGTTGAAGGCCGGCTGCAGCTAGCACCAAGAAGGGACTTGGCCTCTGCGTCATAGCATGAATTGGGGTTATTTCTTGCATCCTCTGCTCTTTGATCCGTTTTGCTACATGTGGTTGCATGTCTTGTGCTGTTAGTACTCTCATGCAGCCTGTGTCAGCCAGTAGGTGTGTTGGGCAGGTGCCATTGCCAGGGGTGTGGCCTTGCCAGGCACATCAGTAGGGTGGCAGGTGCCTGTGGTGCCACGGCGCTGCGGGTTATGCTGTTGCTTTGTGCGCGTCCTGGTAGCAGAGAGTTTTGATCATGTTGATCATCATGTTGTACAATGTCTTCAACACCTGAAGCAGGAGCACCGAGGTGCCCAGTACCTGCTAGTTGTTGCCATGTCTGCATGTTCCAATCCTATTTCGCTGACATTGACACCTTTTGTTCCGTCCTGATGCTTTTTCTCTGCGCAGAGTTTGTGTTATTTTGGGTGAGGAAGCTGCAAATTGCTTCTCTGAGGCTTTTTGTGGTTCATTCTCGTGTCCTGCGCGCTGCAGTCCTCGAAGTGTTCCGTCTCCGACGTGCACACCCATGTAACTCTCCTCAATCTCTCCTCAATCTAAAAATCAATCCACAAAAAGCCTCAGAGAAGCAATTTGCAGCTTCCTCACCCAAAATAACACAAACTCTGCGCAGAGAAAAAGCATCTGGACGGAACAAAAAGGTGTCAACGTCAGCGAAATAGGATTGGAACATGCAGACATGGCAACAACTAGCAGGTACTGGGCACCTCGGTGCTCCTGCTTCAGGTGTTGAAGACATTGTACAACATGATGATCAACATGATCAAAACTCTCTGCTACTAGAACGCGCACAAAGCAACAGCATAACCCGCAGCGCCGTGGCACCACAGGCACCAGGATAAAGTTGATTAAGGAGAGTTACATGGGTGTGCACGTCGGAGACGGAACACTTCGAGGACTGCAGCGCGCAGGACACGAGAATGAACCACAAAAAGCCTCAGAGAAGCAATTTGCAGCTTCCTCACCCAAAATAACACAAACTCTGCGCAGAGAAAAAGCATCAGGACGGAACAAAAGGTGTCAATGTCAGCGAAATAGGATTGGAACATGCAGACATGGCAACAACTAGCAGGTACTGGGCACCTCGGTGCTCCTGCTTCAGGTGTTGAAGACATTGTACAACATGATGATCAACATGATCAAAACTCTCTGCTACCAGGACGCGCACAAAGCAACAGCATAACCCGCAGCGCCGTGGCACCACAGGCACCTGCCACCCTACTGATGTGCCTGGCAAGGCCACACCCCTGGCAATGGCACCTGCCCAACACACCTACTGGCTGACACAGGCTGCATGAGAGTACTAACAGCACAAGACATGCAACCACATGTAGCAAAACGGATCAAAGAGCAGAGGATGCAAGAAATAACCCCAATTCATGCTATGACGCAGAGGCCAAGTCCCTTCTTGGTGCTAGCTGCAGCCGGCCTGCAACCACGCGTAAAAAGGGGTGATCAGCTGGCACAATATCCAGCCAGGTCAAGGGTGCCGCCTTGATGACTATGAAGTCAACCAGCAGCTCCCAAAACCTAGCCACCGCCGCCTTCTTCTTCGTCTGCACCAGCTCATCAAGCTCCTGCTGTCGCCGCTGCTGAAGCTGTAGCTGCTGCTGCTCTCTGTGCTGCCTCACTGCCTCATTATGAGCCAGTTGCGCAGCTGAGGGAGTAGCAGGCTGCAACAACTGAGTGATAAGCTGCTGGTCAGCAGGTGGCGCCCGGGCAGGGCCACCTGCTGGACTGGCAACAAGGTAATGCTGCCTGTTTAGCACATGCTGTAGGTTGGCTGCCCTCCTGCCAACATCCATAGCATTGAAGGCCGCCAAACACATGACACGCCACACGCATGTGAGCACACTCCGCCCACCATGCGGCGGTTGCATGAGCCAAATATGCTGCATACTTAAAGCTGAGGATCCAGGCGTGCGAGTGCACCATGCTGTAGGCAAATTCTCCACTATGGACTGTACCACCGCTTGCGCAACAGGGCAGTGCCAGTAATGGTGGTCATACCCAGGCATACACGCACCACACAAGCAAGCACGCTGCACGCCCGGCATTCGAGCAGCAGTAGGTACACCATTCAACACCACACGCCAGAACACCTCTTTGATGCGGTTATCCCAGCGCAACTTCCACAGTTTACGCTGCGCAGCGGTCACACTACCAACACCATCCCTAGTCGCTGCTGAATTTGAGTTATCGAGTGCAAGGACCACAAACTGACGTTTCCGAGCCTGCTGCTCAACACGCAAATTACGCAGCTGCAAGGCGGTAGCTGTCTTCACGGACAGCCGCCTGATGGAGCAGGGCTTGCCTGCAAGCAACAAATACTAGCCAAGCCGTGAGACCAGCATGCATTCAACAATTTGTTCTGCCTCAGATTGCACTGCAGGAGCAAAAGGCAGAACAGCTGGCCAGCCTGCTCTTGCTGCCTCGCTTGCAGCAGCTTGAGTCCATGCAAAAGGCACACTATACAGCAACAAGTTGAGGTCATCAAACTCGCCCTCAGCATTGCTGCTGCTGCATGGGATCAGAGGGTGGGGCAGTTTGGCTTGTACCACACGTTCAATCACACGATGAGACCTAATCAAATCCCCAAGTGTACGAATGGTGGGCCTGACCTTCCCGCCCGTGTAGTAGAATGCACCTCTAGCCGGCGGAACAGGCAACACATGCAAACCACCCGGCCTAGCACCAGGGATACCCCCAAGCAGGAAACAATTGGCAAAGACAGGGGCCAGAGCACACCAAGGCCCAGGCTGTAGAACCGGGGCACTGGAAAGAACAGCCATCTGCTGGCGCAATTGACCCAAACCTGGGGACGGCTGCCCTGGAGGCAGGGGCGGCTGCGTCTGCAATGGCTGCTGCTGCTGCTGCTGCTGCTGCTGTTGCGGCAGCGTTTGCCGCTGCTGTAGCGGCAACGCTTGCTGCTGCCGTGGCAACAGCGGTTGCTGCTGCTGTAGCAGCAGCGGTTGCTGCTGTTGTAGCGGCAGCGCTGGCTGCTGTTGCTGTGGTTGCTGTTGTTGTTGCGGTTGCTGCTGCTGCTGCTGCTGCTGCTGTTGCACATCACACACATCCCCCAGTGCTTGCAGCCCAGAGATCATGCGGCGCAAAGGTGGCGGCGGCACCCCAGCCCACTCAGCTGGTGATTGGGTGTCAGCTGCGCAGTCAAAAAGAGCCAGAGGGCCCCACCAACAACACTTGGAGCGCATGCAAGCTCTGCCAATGTTGACCCATGGAATGTCTGTATCATTGATTGAGGAGAGTTACATGGGTGTGCACGTCGGAGACGGAACACTTCGAGGACTGCAGCGCGCAGGACACGAGAATGAACCACAAAAAGCCTCAGAGAAGCAATTTGCAGCTTCCTCACCCAAAATAACACAAACTCTGCGCAGAGAAAAAGCATCAGGACGTAACAAAAGGTGTCAATGTCAGCGAAATAGGATTGGAACATGCAGACATGGCAACAACTAGCAGGTACTGGGCACCTCGGTGCTCCTGCTTCAGGTGTTGAAGACATTGTACAACATGATGATCAACATGATCAAAACTCTCTGCTACCAGGACGCGCACAAAGCAACAGCATAACCCGCAGCGCCGTGGCACCACAGGCACCTGCCACCCTACTGATGTGCCTGGCAAGGCCACACCCCTGGCAATGGCACCTGCCCAACACACCTACTGGCTGACACAGGCTGCATGAGAGTACTAACAGCACAAGACATGCAACCACATGTAGCAAAACGGATCAAAGAGCAGAGGATGCAAGAAATAACCCCAATTCATGCTATGACGCAGAGGCCAAGTCCCTTCTTGGTGCTAGCTGCAGCCGGCCTTCAACCACGCGTAAAAAGGGGTGATCAGCTGGCACAATATCCAGCCAGGTCAAGGGTGCCGCCTTGATGACTATGAAGTCAACCAGCAGCTCCCAAAACCTAGCCACCGCCGCCTTCTTCTTCGTCTGCACCAGCTCATCAAGCTCCTGCTGTCGCCGCTGCTGAAGCTGTAGCTGCTGCTGCTCTCTGTGCTGCCTCACTGCCTCATTATGAGCCAGTTGCGCAGCTGAGGGAGTAGCAGGCTGCAACAACTGAGTGATAAGCTGCTGGTCAGCAGGTGGCGCCCGGGCAGGGCCACCTGCTGGACTGGCAACAAGGTAATGCTGCATGTTTAGCACATGCTGTAGGTTGGCTGCACTCCTGCCAACATCCATAGCATTGAAGGCCGCCAAACACACGACACGCCACACGCATGTGAGCACACTCCGCCCACCATGCGGCGGTTGCATGAGCCAAATATGCTGCATACTTAAAGCTGAGGATCCAGGCGTGCGAGTGCACCATGCTGTAGGCAAATTCTCCACTATGGACTGTACCACCGCTTGCGCAACAGGGCAGTGCCTGTATCAATTGAGGAGAGTTACATGGCTGTATCATTGATTGATTGAGGAGAGTTACATGGGTGTGCACGTCGGAGACGGAACACTTCGAGGACTGCAGCGCGCAGGACACGAGAATGAACCACAAAAAGCCTCAGAGAAGCAATTTGCAGCTTCCTCACCCAAAATAACACAAACTCTGCGCAGAGAAAAAGCATCAGGACGTAACAAAAGGTGTCAATGTCAGCGAAATAGGATTGGAACATGCAGACATGGCAACAACTAGCAGGTACTGGGCACCTCGGTGCTCCTGCTTCAGGTGTTGAAGACATTGTACAACATGATGATCAACATGATCAAAACTCTCTGCTACCAGGACGCGCACAAAGCAACAGCATAACCCGCAGCGCCGTGGCACCACAGGCACCTGCCACCCTACTGATGTGTCTAGCAAGGCCACACCCCTGGCAATGGCACCTGCCCAACACACCTACTGGCTGACACAGGCTGCATGAGAGTACTAACAGCACAAGACATGCAACCACATGTAGCAAAACGGATCAAAGAGCAGAGGATGCAAGAAATAACCCCAATTCATGCTATGACGCAGAGGCCAAGTCCCTTCTTGGTGCTAGCTGCAGCCGGCCTTCAACCACTCGTAAAAAGGGGTGATCAGCTGGCACAATATCCAGCCAGGTCAAGGGTGCCGCCTTGATGACTATGAAGTCAACCAGCAGCTCCCAAAACCTAGCCACCGCCGCCTTCTTCTTCGTCTGCACCAGCTCATCAAGCTCCTGCTGTCGCCGCTGCTGAAGCTGTAGCTGCTGCTGCTCTCTGTGCTGCCTCACTGCCTCATTATGAGCCAGTTGCGCAGCTGAGGGAGTAGCAGGCTGCAACAACTGAGTGATAAGCTGCTGGTCAGCAGGTGGCGCCCGGGCAGGGCCACCTGCTGGACTGGCAACAAGGTAATGCTGCCTGTTTAGCACATGCTGTAGGTTGGCTGCCCTCCTGCCAACATCCATAGCATTGAAGGCCGCCAAACACACGACACGCCACACGCATGTGAGCACACTCCGCCCACCATGCGGCGGTTGCATGAGCCAAATATGCTGCATACTTAAAGCTGAGGATCCAGGCGTGCGAGTGCACCATGCTGTAGGCAAATTCTCCACTATGGACTGTACCACCGCTTGCGCAACAGGGCAGTGCCAGTAATGGTGGTCATACCCAGGCATACACGCACCACACAAGCAAGCACGCTGCACGCCCGGCATTCGAGCAGCAGTAGGTACACCATTCAACACCACACGCCAGAACACCTCTTTGATGCGGTTATCCCAGCGCAACTTCCACAGTTTACGCTGCGCAGCGGTCACACTACCAACACCATCCCTAGTCGCTGCTGAATTTGAGTTATCGAGTGCAAGGACCACAAACTGACGTTTCCGAGCCTGCTGCTCAACACGCAAATTACGCAGCTGCAAGGCGGTAGCTGTCTTCACGGACAGCCGCCTGATGGAGCAGGGCTTGCCTGCAGCAACAAATACCAGCCAAGCCGTGAGACCAGCATGCATTCAACAATTTGTTCTGCCTCAGATGGCACTGCAGGAGCAGAAGGCAGAACAGCTGGCCATCCTGCTCTTGCTGCCTCGCTTGCAGCAGCTTGAGTCCATGCAAGAGGCACATTATACAGCAACAAGTTGAGGTCATCAAACTCGCCCTCAGCATTGCTGCTGTCGCATGGGATCAGAGGGTGGGGCAGTTTGGCTTGTACCACACGTTCAATCACACGATGAGACCTAATCAAATCCCCAAGTGTACGAACGGTGGGCCTGACCTTCCCGCCCGTATAGTAGAATGCACCTCTAGCCGGCGGAACAGGCAACACATGCAAACCACCCGGCCTAGCACCAGGGATACCCCCAAGCAGGAAACAATTGGCAAAGACAGGGGCCAGAGCACACCAAGGCCCAGGCTGTAGAACCGGGGCACTGGAAAGAACAGCCATCTGCTGGCGCAATTGACCCCAAACCTGGGGACGGCTGCCCTGGAGGCAGGGGCGGCTGCGTCTGCAAAGGTGGCTGCTGGCTGTGCTTGCTGCTGCTGCTGCTGCTGCTGCTGCTGCTGCTGTTTGCGGCAGTGTATGCCGCTGCTGTAGCGGCAGCGCTTGCTGCTGCCGTGGCGGCAGCGGTTGCTGCTGTTGTAGCAGCAGCGGTTGCTGCTGTTGTAGCGGCAGCGCTGGCTGCTGTTGCTGTTGGTGCTGTTGTTGTTGCGGTTGCTGCTGCTGCTGCTGCTGCTGCTGCTGCTGCTGCTGTTGCACATCACACACATCCCCCAGTGCTTGCAGCCCAGAGATCATGCGGCGCAA
>JACERP010002027.1:0-11678 GCA_014080715.1 Scenedesmus sp. NREL 46B-D3 | reverse complement strand
AGTCGCTGCCGGCTGGTGCTGGTGCTGGTGCTGGTGCTGGCTGCGCGCAGCCTGCAGGCGTTCCAGGGGACGGCAGCAGCTGGTCTGCTGCCGCAGAGTCCTGGCTGCAGGCGGCTGGTTATCGGCCGGGCTCGGCGTACAGTGCTGAGCTGTCAGCGCTGGTGCAGGATGCAGTCGCCGCTGGCAGTGTGGCACCTGCTGTGCTGCCTGCCCTGTCAGCTGCGCAGTCACAACTGCAGCAGCTGCTGCAGCAGGAGCAGGCGCTGGGGCAGGCCATTGAGGAGTTGATGGCAGCAGCAGCAGCCAGCCAACATGCACAGCAGGTGGGACTGCAGCAGCAAGAGCAAGAGGCGGCAATGTCCAATATGGGAGGCAGCAGCAGTTATGAACATGCTGCTGCTGCCGCCGCTGCTGCTTGCGGCAACCCTCGTGCGCTGCAGCGGGTGGGGTGTGGCCCAGGGCGGCCGGCCTCGCCTCCGCAGCTGAGCCCACAAGCAAGAGCTGGCGCTGTTGCAGCAGCTGCTGGGGCGGCAGCTGCATGGGTCCAAGGTGGCGATAGCTGTGCACAACTTTGGCTACCAGGGCAGCTTCAAAGGGCACAGCAACTTCAACCGCCTGGGCCTGCCTGGCCGCCTGCTGTCCAGGTTTGTGGACCCCGTGGCGTCTGCAGCAAAGGCAGCGTCGTCAGTAGCAGCAAGTCGGCAGCAAGGTTGCGCAGGGTGCTGCTGGCGCTGTGGGTGCGCTGGGCAGCCAGCTGGCAGCGCTGGGTGAAGCGCTGCAGCGGCTGGGCAGTCCCAAGGCAGCAGGCCCAGCAGGCGGCAGCACTGGCGGTGGCGGCAGCTATGGCCTCCTGGCGAGCATGCAGGAGATGCTGGCGCAGGCGTCAGTGACGGCAGCAGAGCAGCAGGTGAGCCAGCAGCAGCAGCAACAGCTGAGCACGGCAGTCGGCGAGGAGGGTGGGGTGGCTGCTGCGGGGTGTGCGCGCCCAGGCGCAGGCGCCACCGGCACTCCGCACCTGCAGCAGCGCTACTACCACCACACACTGCACCAGCAGCAGCTGGCTGAGGAGGTGCTGCAGCCGGGTGCGCGGCCGTCGTCCCCCCGACTCCCTGCAGCTCAACTGGCTGGCTGCTGGGCTGGCGCAGTGCGACGCAGCCGTCACCGTCAGCCCCAACTACGCCCAGGAGATGCTGCTGGAGGAACAGCTGCCACGCAGCAGCAGCAGCAGCAGCAGCAGCAGTGGTGGTGGTGACAGCAGCAGCAGCAATGGCCGGGCCAGCAGCCCCAGCGGCAGCAGTCCTGGTCTGGCTGCGCTGCTGACGCGCAAGCAGCTGCGTGGCATCATGAACGGACTGGACACAGCCGCCTGGGACCCCGCCGCCGACCCGCTGCTGCCTGCAGCGGTGCGCTACAGCGCCGCCTGTGCAGGGCGCGGCAAGGCTGCCGCCAAGGCGCTGCTGCAGCGGCGGCTGGGACTGGCACTGGACCCTGCTGCACCGCTGTTTGCGTTTGTGGGCCGCCTGACGTACCAGAAGGGCGTGGACGTCATCCTGGCCACACTGCCCCAGGTGATGGGCCAGCAGCAGCAGCAGCAGCAGCCATGTGAAGCAGGCCTGCAACACTTCAGAGGCAGCAGCAGCAGTGTTGTCGCCCAGCAGCCGGATGACGGCCAGCCGCAGGCGGCTGCTGAGCCTGGGCTGCAGCTGGTGCTGCTGGGTGCTGGTGAGCCGTGGATGGAGGCGGCGCTGGGCCGGCTGGGCGGCGCGTACCCCGGCGCTGCCGCGGGGGCTGGCGGGCTTCAACGAGCCGCTGGCGCACCTGCTCATGGCGGGCGCCGACTTCCTGCTGGTGCCCTCGCGCTGCGAGCCCTGCGGGCTGGTGGCGCTGGCGGCGCTGCGCTACGGCGCGGTGCCGCTCGCCACAGCCACCGGCGGCCTGGCCGACATCGTCACGCCGCGGGTGGGCTACAGCCTGGCGGGCCCTGGGCCTGAGGGCGACACGGCAGGCTTCAGGCGGGGCGTGGCTGACCTGGCGCGCGCGATGAAGCTGGCTGCAGCAGAGTATGGCGGGCCGCGGCATGAGGCCCGCTGCGCCGCAGCCATGGCTGTGGATGTGTCATGGGAGGCGCCGTGCAGCGCCTGGGAGCAGCTGCTGCTGCAGCTGGCTACTGCTGCTGCTGATGATGAGGGTGGTGCAGGTACGGGTGGTGCTTGCACGAGGCCTGCAGGAGGGCCAGGCGCCGCCGCTGCTGCTGGGAGGGCACCTGCCGTGGAGGGAGTTGCTGCAACCGCGCGGCGCTGATGCCCACGCTGCGCTGCAACACAGCCGCTGTAGAACACCTGGCTGTACGTGTACACTATCCTGTGTGAAGTAGCTGCTGTGCGCTGTGTCTGCTCATTGTGACTGCATGCAGTTGTGCTCCTGGCCCGTGCCGGCCCTGCATGCCTGTCACCAAAATGAAAGTTCGTCTAACCAGCAGGCCGTTGCTTGGCTGGCTCTGCTGCCTGGTTGTCTGTTGTGCTGTTGTGGCACGGCTTTGGGAGTGAGACGTTTGCACTGGAGTGGCAGCCTCAAGAGCTAGTACACCAGTGGAAGCGCATCTGCATTGTGCCTGTAATGGTGCTGCATCTTGTGCGGCAGCTGCCTCCTGATGACACGGGCAGCTGTTCAAATGAGTCATGCCAGCGCTGATGCCGGCAGCAAACACATGTTGAAGTTGGCGCATCATTGCAACATGCTGTTTGACCACTTCACGCAATGCTGGCATCTTTCTTTTGCAGCGTATCGGCTTGCTGGCGTCGGCTGTGACTGCGGCTTGCTTGCAGTGCGCTGCAGGTTGTGTGGCCGAAGCCTGGCTGGTCTCACGGCTTGGCAGTGTGGTCTGGTGCTGGCTGGTGCGTGTTTGGGTGTCGTGAAGGGTCGGTTGGTGCAGGGACAGGCATCAGGGGGCAAGGGGCAGGCGGCCACAGCGCAGCAGGGCATGGCAGGTTGTTGGTGTTGCACAGCAGCGGTGGCCCTGCCAGGCAAGTAGCACTCCGAATGTTATGGCAGGTGGAGGATGATCACTGCACCAGGTTTGCAGAGGTGTGCTGACCCTGTGATGCCTGCCTGGTTGCGCCACCCGGTCTCGTGCAGCACTTGTTGTTTTGGCTAGCACTCGAAGCATGCATCGTGTGCTTGACCGCTGCTGGCATGGCCACCGCAGGAACATGGCTGCAGGAACTGAGTGGGTTGCGAGTGAACATTTTGGGTGTGGTTTGGTGGTTCAATGTGCTTGCTGGTTGTTTGCATGCTGCTTGTGCATGCTGGGGGTGGGCATCATAGGCAGGTGGGAAGATGCTCAGCACATACCTGTACTGCTATCAACTGGTGCCTGCATATTGCGGCCTTGGTTGTTTTGAGCACTGTTGCTATGTTTTGCTTGAACTTTTTTACTGAAAAGATAGGTGCTGCCGCTATTTTGGCCCACAGTCGTGGCGAAGGCGGTACACAGTGGTTGTGGGCTGCAGCCTGTGGTCTGCGTCATGCCTGTGTGTTTACTTACCTTGTTCGTGAACACGTCATCCCTTATCGTTCAGTATCCATAAGCAGCAGGTTCTGCCGCTTAGAGTGCGCCCAAGGGCGCCTTGGATGTGCAGCTGTGGGCAGCTGCAGTACGCATGCCTGGTCTGGGCCTGTCCTGTGTTGTTTTTTGGTCCGTGACATGCATGGTGGAGTGCCTGCCGTCCGCCTGTCTGCCCAGCTCAGTTATGCTTGGGTTACCAGTGCTGACAGAGATGCCACGTGCGGCATGGCTGTAGCGCAGTCGCACTCAAGTGAGTTACTTGAAGCAACCCTTGAACCACCGCTGGGGTGCGGGGTGCAAGGGTTTGGACACAGTGCTTCCCTCCGAGGCAGTCCCTCGCATGCTTGGTAACCTCAAAATGCTTGGCAATTGTACCTGAGTGCTTGTTCATTTTGCCGTGGCTGCATGAGTGGGCACTACTGCTTGCAGTGGTTGCCGTTGATCACAGACAACGGGAAATGATGGCTGAATAGGACGGCGTAAATGCAACATCAGTCATTAGATCTAGCGTCTTACATCGCAGCCTTACCTCCACAGATCAAGTTCGACGTCTTTTCCAGCCCATGGACGACCCAGGCGCTGTTCAGGGCGCTTAGCCCACTTGCTAAGCAGTACATACTTCGCCTGCTGTACGTAGATGATGGTGTGTCTAAGGGTGAGTCCTTGTAGTCTGCTTGCCTGCTGATTCGTCAGTTGCGCAGGGCTTCAGTGTGCTGCTGCTGCTCCTGCTGCTGTTGCTACCGCTGCTGTTATGGTGCTGCAGACTCTATGCGGGTGTGGGTGGTGCCAGGGGCCGAGTCACAGCACCGCAATGCCGTAAATCAGCTGGAGGTGCTATCTGTGCTGGCACCAGACAGCAGGCCCGGGTGGGTGCGCTGTGCTTGCATGCAATTGCAGGCAGCTCAAGCAAGCAACAGCAGCAGCACATGCAACGGTGAGGAAGAACTTGACGTGCATGCCGTATGCTTGCAGGACTGTGGTGCTGCATCCAGCATTCAAGGCATGCCTGCGGTCAGCACTGTCTGGCAGGTGAGGGCCACAGTGCGCAGCAGCGTGCTTCTGCTGTATGGCTGAGGCAGGCACACCAGGCTGAAGCCAGGAGGTTGTATCGCCGCAACGTCTCAGTGCTTGTACATCGGCAGTTTTGGAGATCATCAGCGGCAGGCGTAGGTGTAGCTGCCAGCAGCATGCATGGCGAGTGCTGTGAGGTGGCACAGCCAGCCAGCAGCAGGTGCCCGCGCCTGTGCATGCCGGCGCAGTGCTGGGCCTCAACGCTTGCTTTGCTGGCCATCTTTCATTTGGCTGCTGCTGCTGCTGCTGCAGGGGTCTTGGGCTGGATGTGTCGGGCAGGCAGCTGGTGCTGAGCGCCGCCAGCATGCAGCACATCATGAGCCAGGCATCAAAGCGCTGGCAGGTGGGGCGGGAGCCCAGCACATCATCACAGCAGCAGTGACATGGCTGGCCGGCTGCAGCTGTTGGATTATGGCAGGGGTGCAGGCAGCAGCTCGTACAACAGCTGTTTTGTGCAGAGCAGGATGCACGCTTGGTGCACCGTCTGGTGTGTCGCCCATTGCTGCTGCGCATTGCCTGCACTGCATACTGCCGGCTAGGTGTGAAGGTGTTGGAGCAAGGCACAGCCAATGATTAAGGCGGTGATGTGAATGCTGTTGCTGCTGTTGCCCAGGGTGTGCTGATGTACCTGCTGGATTGCGATGACCAGCTGCGCTATGCAGACGGAGCGGTGAGCAGCGGCAGCAGCTGGGAGGGTTACTGTACTTGACACCACACTTGACAGCACCACTGTGGCTGGCTGCAACCACAGCGTGACTGCGCAGCAGCACGTGTCTGCCCGGTGGCCATCAGCCACGGCTTGCAGCGCTGCGCGGCTGCCAGGTCAGGCTGCTGGCACACCCGCTCGCAGCAAGGCGTCACAGCAAGCAGCGGGTGTGTGGTTCATGTGTGCTGCTGCTGCTGCTGCTGCTGCTGCTGCCCCGCCGCTGCAATCTTTGAAGGGCCTGAGCATCCAGGCGCTGCTGCGCTCAGCAGGGCTGGTCAGCGGGCAGGGCCGCAGGTGAGGCAGGGGGAGGCGGCGCGCATGCTGCAGCAGCCCAGCCCAGTGGGCAAGGTGCGGTTTCGCCTGTGCCAAGGCTCCTGTCATCACTGCGTGCAGCTTGCTGCCATGGAGCCATGACAGAGGAGCATGTGCCCTGATCAGCAGCCAGCCATCTTGCCTGGCAGGCGTGCGTCTCAGCCGACGCTGCTGCTCAGTGTGTGTGTGCCTGCTGCGGGTGCTGGCTGGGCGCCAGGCACGAGCTGACGGCGCAGGGCTTCCGCTACCTGCTCAAGGGCACCAACGAGCAGGTGTGGACCCTGCTGCGCGAGTACATCAAGACGGCAGAGCAGACCTCAGGTGGGGGGGGGTCCGAGCAGGCAGCCCGGGTGTGTGGTGTACACCACTGCAAGTTGTGCACTCAACGGGTGAGCTTTGGTGCAGAACTTGCACATGCGCTGTCATGAACGTAGTAACATGCGCCAGGTGTGGAGCTGCTGACAGAGGCTGGGCACCACGGCAAGCGCTGCACGGCTGGACAAGTGACCAGGCCGCATGCGGCCTTGTCCTGCGCTCAAGCATCTCCACTTGATCACTGCCGGCCACCAAGCCCACCGCACTGGCTCCCCTCCCCCCCTCCCCGCCACACGCCGCCAGGCAGCGAGCTCGCCTCCAGCCTGAGCTTCCTGCTGCAGCTGAGCTTCAGGCGCGTGGCGCAGCCCTACCCGCTGGCGGAGCTCAGCGGCCAGGAGCAGGACATCGCGGCGCACATGGCGCAGCTGGGGCTGGTGCACAGCTTCAGCCAGGTGGGGCGCGGCGCGGGCGGCGGTGCTGGCAGGCCCACGCAGCGGCCGGCGATGCTGCCTGCTTGCGGGGGCAGGCACGCCTGAGCTGCATGGCCCTGCGCCCACCCACAACCAGCTGCACAGCACACCAGCATGCGCTGGCATGGCGTGGCGCACAGCGCATGGCGGGTGTGCAATGCGGCGCCTCGTGGCACTGACAGATTGTGCGCATGCGTTCCGCCATGCGCCGACCGACTTTGCCTGCAGGATGGCGCCGGCTACTTCTGTGTCACGCCGTTGGCTGCGTCCCTGTGCGGCGGCTCCAGCAGCAGCACGGCAGCAGCTGCAGCTCCTGGCAGCAATGGAGCCAGTGTGGACAATGCTGCCTACATAATTGTGGAGACGAACTTCAGGGTGAGGCTGCAACAAGGGGGCTGCTGCGGGCTGGGCTGCATTGTCAAGCACGCCCCGTGAGCGTTGTGTGGTGGTTGGTGGCACGGCCACCACCGCGCACCATCCAGGCCCTGCCTGGCTGCGGAGGCGTCTTGACTGCTGCGTTGCTCACAACGCTCCCTGCGCCGAGCGCTGCTGAGTTGCTGCCGGCCCTGGTCGCCTGCTCCATGCACTGGCAACGCTGCGCATGCAGCCACGCGTAGGCGGCCCGCCCACCTGCTGCGCATGCCTCCCCGGCCGCTGCCTGACCCAGGTGTATGCCCACACCAGCTGCCCGCTGCAGCGGCGAGTGCTGGCACGCCTGATGCGCACCGACTGCCTGCTGCCCAACCTGTTTGTGGGCAGCCTCACGCGTGAGACGTTCCTGGCCGCACTGGAGCTGGGCATCAGCGCGGGCGACGTGACAGCCTTCCTGCAGCAGCACGCGCACCCGCAGGCGGCGCGACGGGTGCCCTCTGTGCCCGAGGTGAGGGCCCCGGCTGCGCGGAGCGGGAACGACAGCAGCAGGACACCCTGCATCGTGTGGCACAAGCGACGGTGCCGCTGCCTGGCAGGCAAGCGTGCAGGCAGCAATGCCAAGAGCCTGCCGACTTCTCGGGGAGGGGGGGTCTGAGTCCCTGGCCAGTGCTGCAGGGGGTGCGCGCGTGCACCCAGCACTGCGCTGCTCACTGCCATGGCGTGCCATGTGCGTGTGCAGGCATGCTGTGGCAGGCCTGGCATGCACGCTGATGGCAGTCCCTTCCAGGAGAGTTTGCCACACTGAGTTATCAGCCCCGCTGCTAGAAGGCATGCACTTCTTGCATCAGGTTCACATGGCCCGTGGCAGCCAACACAGGGCACTGTGCCGCCTGAAGCAGCCGCGCTGACCAGTGCTGGTGGGGGTGTCACGCCCCGCGCCTGCCGCTGCAGAACGTGCAGGAGCAGCTGGTGCTGTGGGAGGGTGAGACGCGGCGCGTGCAGGCACAGTCGGCCACGCTCTACAGCAGCTTTGAGGACGACGAGCTGTTCCTGGCTGCCAGCAACCACGCAGCGCAGCTGGGCGTGAGGCTGTGGGCAGACAACAGCCAGCGCCAGTTTGCCATCAAGCGGCTAGGTGAGCAGCAGCCGGCAGGAGCACCCACGGCAGGCTGCATGGCGGCAGAGCAGGACAGGCTGCCTGCCGGCCGCGATGTCAGCTTGCGTCTTGCATTGTGACGTGCACCTGGTGGGGTGTAGGGTGTCGATGCTGTGTGCTTTGGGATACGGGTGGTTGGTTGCACCTGCTGGTGTGCAGCAGCCGGCCAGCACCTTGCTCAGGTATTCGCTTGTGTGATGTGGCTGCGCAGCGATCTACAGGGTGGGTGAACTTTCGCGTGGATGGCTTTAATTCTGCGTATGTTGCCAGTGTGCACTTGTGAAGCTGCTGCTGCTGCTGTTGCTGCTGCTGCCGCTGCCGCACTGTCAGGCCATGAGGCATTGAAGGGCTTCATAGTAGAGTACAAGAGGCAGCGTGAACGCAATGCATTGTGAGCCAGCAGCACTGCACCAGCTGTGCACGGATGCATGCAGCTCTTGCAGCAGTTTTACCAGACTCTGCTGAGCATCAACGGCATGCACCAGATTGGCAACTTCCGATGTGAAAGGAGGGAGCTGCCTGGACATGCCAGGATGGCAGGCATTCACTGGGACTGGGCGTGGGGCGCCCAGCTGCGGCTGGGGCCGGTGCCAGTGGCTGAGGCTGGTGTCAGTGGCTGGGGCTGGTGTTAGTGACTGGGGCTGGTGCCATCATCATCATCATCATCATCATCATCATATTACCCATTCAAGCCATAGCATCAGCGCCATCGGCCCCGCGCCCCACCATGGGGCTGGTGCCAGTGGCTGAGGCTGGTGTAAGTGGCTGGGGCTGGTGCCAGTGGCTGGGGCTGGTGCCAGTGGCTGAGGCTGGTGTCAGTGGCTGGGGCGGGTGGCCGGGCAGGCTTGGAGAGTAGGCTGCATGACGCTTGGCACGCAGTGTTTGGCAGGGTGACCGCTACAGCCAGCGGCTGCGCCTTGCCATGCCTGCTGGTTGACGCCTTGCAAGCCGTTTGTCACAGCCGCAATGCTGCGGAACAGCGAAGGCTACGTAAAGCGCGAGCTGCCGGAAGCTGTAAATGGATGGCTGCCAGGCTCCAGGTTACTGCAGACATGGATCCAGATGAATGCCAAACAAAGCTGTCAACAAAGCTGTTTGCAGGCTTGGAGGAGGTTATCAACCCTTGCAAAAGAACCGTCAGTGCCCTTGTTAGCTGCAGACCTGAAGCAGCCATTGTGAGAGGACAGCCATTGTGTCCTGGCGGGCGCAATCTCTCAGCAGCTTCTGGCCGCCTGAAGCAGGTTTGACAGCTGTTTGCGAAGTGTGGAGAAGAGGTCTCAACCGGCCGTCGAAGTATCGGCCGCAAACAGGAGTTGTTGCGACCAGATCTCCCGCCTCATGCACCGGTACCTGCCGGCCCGGAACAGACTTACCGAGGGCCGCCTGATCGATGTTGGCCAAGGCCTTTCGACTGGATGGCTGAAATCGTCAACCGGTGGTTGCGAGCCCTCAGCGTAGCCAACTTGGCGCTGCTGAGTCAGCAGGCGGCGTAAGAAAGGGTGGATGTATGGGTCAGAGGCGTGCCTGGCCGGCCTGAAGGAGAGTTGTGTAACTGGCGGTGGTACGACGAAGTCGAACACGGCAATAGCGTGCAAACTGATGATGTAGCCTTGTGTAGGGTCACCCTGTACGTGCACTCAGTGAAAGTAAGGCACTGAACAGTTCAACTGTGCTTGTGCACTGCATTGTGCAGCACACGGTGTGCAGCAGCAATCATCCAGGACAATCCTCCGCGGTACTGTTGCAAAAGTGTTGGCTGGCAGCTGGAGTTGGTTTTCAACAGGCGCCTGAGTTCAAAGGGGCCAGAAAGTTCCTCTAACTTTATCCATGATTTGAAAACTTGCATAGCTGAGTGCCTGGAGTTTACATCATCTCCTCTGGACTTTGGCCCAGCACCGGGTGCTTTCAATTTGCAGTGCATCAATCAATCAATCAATTACACGTTTTTCTAGCAAGAGTGACAACCCAAAAGAAAGGGGAGCCGCTCCCAAACCACCTTCAGTAGTTCCTAACCGGTGGGCGCAGGCCCACAAGCTAGGGCCAGATACGGCCAAAACCTTGAACGCAAGAGCGCTCGCTTGACAGATCTCTCATGCAATGATCATACCCAAACCCTAATCACTGATGGCCCTGAGCTGGACCACAGCGTCAGTGCACTCCCGCGTGGGATGAATCCTCCCACAAGGGCACTGCCAGCCCACACCAGCGATCATAAACGGCTCACTAGAAACCTGCAGTGCATGCAGCCAAAAATTACAGTGAGTGGTGCCAGCGTTGCTTGCGGAAACAAACGCAGATTTCGCATGAGGCGGGCAGGGTGACTCTGCCTTCCCTTGCTTCAATGCCCTGCTAGGTTACAGTGCTGCTGCAGGTACATCATCTGCAGCCTACGCACAGCCGCTGACACAATGAGCAGCAACGACTCTGCCACCAGAGTACTATCAAGAAGAGTACTGTGATTTGCAACCCTGCGCGGATGTGACAGAACGATTTTAAACGGCACCAGCTGGTCCCTGCAGGAAAGGCGATGGTAATACCTTCAAAGCAATGAGCGTACTAGTCAGTTTGGCGGTCGCAGAGCTAACTCCACTTCAGGATGTCCTTGTTGTGGTGCAGAAGTTGAGTCTTTGTCACACTTCATGTTTGATTGCCCTGCTACTTCTGCTCAGAGGGATGATATGTTTGCTGAGATCAGATCCCTGCCTGGTTGCGCTGAAAAGTTGCGCAGCGTTTTGTCCATGGCTGATTCGTCAATCAAGGTGTTGCGTTTTGTATCTGATGATATTTGGGGCAGTTCTGGAAGATGTCTGATGGTGTCACCGTGTATTGCTGCTTTTCTTGTCAAGTCTTGGGATGTGCGCAATGCATGCAAACATTCTGGAGCAGTGCTCCCTCCTCTTTCCGCCCCGGTGGGGCGCGGGGCCGATGGCGCTGGTGCTATGGCTTGAATGGGTAATATGATGATGATGATGATACCTTCAAAGCAGCTGATGTAGTTTATACCAAGTCACTGCTTACTGCACTTGGCAAGTGAAGGGAAACAGCACTACATGCATAGCATGTGGCTTGGTTGCAACGGATGTGTCACACCATCAGAGTAAGTTGCCGTCGGAGCGATTACATCCCAGCACAACACACCCGCAGATCTCAGCATTTCAAACACGTGGCAGCACCGTGCTGGTGACCAAGTTCAACTTTGCTCACAGGCACAAGAGTAATGCGCTGATACAAACAGCTGGTTGCTGCTTACAACACAGGTGCTGTGCGTTCCCTCATCGCCGCTAGCCCTCCTACCACCTCACAACTGCTGGTATGACTGACTGGCCCCAGGTGTGTGCATTGGCATGCCTGGCAGGATGCCACCCCTGCCCGCCATGGCCAGCAGCCTCCTGCCACTGACCAGCACCTGCTGCTGCTGGCAAGTGAGGCCCAGCTGCCATGCCAAAGGCCTGCTGCTGCTGTTCATAGCCGGCCCACATGCCGGCTTTCTGCTGCAGCGCAGGCATGGGCTGCTGCTCAAACTTGTACGGCTGGTGTGGATGTTGCTGGTGGTGCAGCGCGGCTGCTCCCGCATAGCTTCCTGTAGACCCAGCAGGAACAGCACCAGCACCAGCAGAAGATCCCAGCACTAGCCCCGTGCCGCAGGTGGTGGCGCATGTGCAGCTGACGAGTCGGCAAAAGCTTGCAGCTGAGCAAGCGCAGCTTGCATGT